>JADDOH010000119.1:0-108542 GCA_016648135.1 Agrypnia vestita | reverse complement strand
TTATAATTATTACACTTATCTACAAAACAGTATGTAATGTATCTGGATGAACGTCTGTCTGAGCGCATGAAAGGGACGGGAGATAGAGAAGAAAAATGGGACGCGCCATATGGGGCGCGCCATTAGGAAAACTCTAACTTGGAGAGCTAATAGGAACTGCAATTTATATACTGCGCACGACGCGAATCGCCGAGACACGGTAATATACGAACACAGGAATAGAAGGACGACGGGGTAAGGTTTTATGTAGGAGATTTAAATAAAGAACTAATGTGGACTCTAATTATGGAAGAAGAAAAAAAAAACGAACGAAAGAAAAGAAACTCATTACACGGGGAGTTCCTTGCCCTTTGATTTCTCTGCAAGTATGGTTTAGTTAGTGATCCACTTTACATATAACTTGAATCTGAGTACTTCATACCATTCTGCAAAGGCACAGCACTTGGCGAACAGGTAATTCTATGAATTCGATGAGCATAGCGACACGGTAATACTCACTGGACAATTTCGTGTTCTCTACAATACTCACAGCAGGTAGGTTTCGACTCTAGAGTAAAGGACAAAGAAAGGAGGAGATGGGAAGAAGGTTCGACGTCAACCGCCAACTTCGTTGCCGACGGCAACTAGAAATAGGCAATACCGAATCGTTTTTTTTTTCACTGAGGATCTCAAACTTCCTGATACAAGATCATTCCTAGACCAATACATTATTTTTTTTAAATTAGCAAAAAAATCTGTGTAATGCCAAAATCAGCTAAGCGTGCAAATAGTATAAATCGCACTTTTAGCTAAAACGAAAATGGAATGCTATTAAAATAACATTGTTAAGGAGAGAAACGTTTTAGAATGTCAATTTGGACCACGAATTACGTTTCTATTACCCTCAAATGTATTTAGATAGGAGGAAAAATCCATTTTAACCAGAAATGGACCTCACTTTCCGTCATTCAATTTATCTTTTAACTTTTATCTATTTAATGTATAAGAAACATTTAACTCTTCGTCTTAAATGGCCTATTTGGTGAGAAGTCATAAATGAATTAATTATGTACAATTATTTGAAAATTATATTTAAATGTCTTGTTTCTTATACCAGAGGTTCCGGATTCGATTCCTCCTGAAGCCTAGGTGTTTTCATAACATGCTGACAGAAATTGAATCATCAGTAGCGTTAAAAAACTGCGCCAAATGACAATGTTTTATAATCAATCACTTACCATTATTCATTCTTAACATTGTTTGTTGCTTACTACTATTCATTAATTAATTCAAAATAATTAACTTAAAACTATCTTGTCTAACTTTGTTCTTAACATCTGTGAATCTTTTTAATTGGTCAATGAAATGAACAGTATGCTTTTACATTATATGTTTAAAAAACTGTTAAGATTCTTTAATAAATAAATAAATAATATTTTAACCTTACATCTAGCTTCGTCCGTGATTCGGATTCAAGTTTATATTGATTTCATATTCACTTAAAAACAGAAGAAGAAGAAATTACTTTTGATACACGTAGTCTCTTTCAGTAACACGTCAGAGTAATAATTTATTGTTAAATTAATACATTATGTTTTATACGTGTTTTATACTAAGCGGGTACCTGGGTAGCCATTTTCGATTTCAAGTTTAAATAATTTTATTCGTAAATACGAAAGGAAGGAAAATAAAGGAAAGACGGACATTGCTTTGAGAAATAGTGACCTTCTAAGAAGATATTTGACCGCTATCTAAATATCAATTTGTGAGATACAAAAAAAAATAATGAATATGAGAACGTCCATCCAGGTGGAGTACCCGGGTACCTTGGGTAGCAATTAGTGTGAGACATTCTGGGTTGTAACATAACTGTTAAATCTTTTTTCTTATTAAATTTTTTAAATTAATGAAGTGCCATTCAAATGAAGGTAATTAACTTTTTACTTCTACTCAAGTTTAAATAAAGGGTTGATATCAATGGGTTTGCATATTATTTTAGAAAGCATTTATGAATCAAAATATAAAAAAATAAGTGGAAATAGCTCGAATTGTGCAAATACTACTTATTCTAAATAGTGCCTACGTATTATTTCTTAACAGTTAATTAAAAATTTAAAAACTTCATACTCATCATGCAAATGTCGCAAATCTAAAAATTCTAGACAAAATGAGCTGTGAAAATATTTTGACACCAGAGTGCATCGTTTAAATTTTTTTACTGCTTCACGCAAAAACAAACTTTCCGCTATATAAATAAGATTTTTTTGGATCTATTTGTCATAAGTATTGAAGATAGTATGACATACAACAGATTGATCGTACTCTACAAGTTTTAATGAAACATATTAACGCATATTTCTTAAAAGATGATTTTTCTCGTTTTAAAAACGGGAAAGTGTCCTACAATATTAAATATAGTGCAAAAAAGCTCCAGAAAAAACTTGTCATGATAATTAATAAATAATTATAATTGTTTACGTGTGGCTACCTTCAGTATTTGTATTATATACTTCTTCTTCTTCTTCTTATTCATCAGTCTTCGTCTTTCCACTGCTGGATATAGGCCTCTTCCTTATTTTTCCATTCTTCCCTGTTGTTGGCTAATTGTAGCCATTTCTTTCCCCCCACAGCGACAATATCATCAGCCCATCTCTTTTGAGGTCTTCCGATGCCTCTTTTATTTTCCCAAGGTCTCCATTTCAGAATTCTGGGAGGCCATCTTATGTATTATATACAAACATAAGTATTTTTGTTATTTTTATATATAATTAAGTGTTATTGATTTTTTTTAATATTACTACGGAATCGTGACTGCGGGAGGCAAATGATACACTAGAAATTAAATCGATTTATTAATTATTTTAAGGATCTTCACACAAATTTGATTGAAGCACATTTATTTATTTCACACTAAATTTCACAACAGTCATAGTAAAAACTTCTTCACTCATCTAGAAAATAGTTAGAATTCATAACTGAATTGAAATAGACCCACATAAATTATGTGCGACCAGGCGACATTAAATAAATTTGCTGTCGTTTGGTTACACTGAATCGCCGCTTTTATTACCAAATCTGTGCATTCGCCGAATCGTCACCCGGCAACAATAACGCAAGTACCAAGAGCGCAGTGCCCGGTCATTCACTTTTTATAGTCATGTCGCTCGCGATGCTTCCAGAATCCAGTGGACAGTTCCGCTTCTACTATCTCGTAACAATATAATAAACTGAATTTTGTAATTGTTAATAATGCACATATACCTACGTTAAACATATTGACAAACTGATATATTCAATGACAATATTAAAAAAATATTTTCTAAATAAAATGTTGTCGAAACTAACTATTCGACGAAATAAATCAGGGCTGTCAAAAAAATTTTTGCTATTTAAAAAATACAATCAATTTTGACAGCCGAATAAATATATACCTTCATTTGACATTTAAATACTTTCATAACAGTTCTGACAAGCAAATAGTCGTTTATACTCAATAATTTGTGTATAAGTATATTTTTATTCATACCACAAAAGAAAGCTCTTAGGGAAATTCTGAAAAGACGCAATTCAAATTAAGATTGAATAAGTACGAATAATATTCCTTTCGCCAACATAATTTCGAATAATAATCTGGCTTTCCAGCGAACGGCTTAATGTTTATTTTATTTCTCAAAAACAATCAGTTTTTAGAATGGGAATAAATTTTGCTTGGATTATAAAAATATTTTAAGCTCTTCAATATCAGTTTTCATGGTACAAGCATATTAACTTAAATTTAAAGCTATCGGCGGTCCCCACGTATACTGTCGAATCAGCAAAAATTTATATTTTTGGAAAATATTTTAAAAAAATCTTTATGTTTGCTATTTTTAAATAAAAATTTAACTTTTTTATAAATAAACACACAAAATCATTTTCGTGTACCGACATAATCCAAAGATATAATTAAACTCGCCGTTAACCAGTGAAAAATCATGGCACGTAATAATTGCAGGATTTCGAAACTGAAAATTCTTGAATAGAAAACCGTGTGTTTTTTTTAATTGACTTTTTAATTGAATTCGCTTAAACCTACAACTTATTTTAGATTAGATTAATTTAAAAAACTCATTTGTTCGGCTTAAAACCTAAAGTATATTTGCAGTAGCAACTCCTGAATCGCGTCATTTTTGGTGAGTGTTTGTTGCTGATCACCAGTGCTGTTGTTTTAATTCTAGCAAGTTACGGACGGGCCGACGGATGCTCGTTGCTGATTTATCAGTGTTGTTGATGTAATTCCACGGGTGGACGGACTGATGGACGTACTTTCGAAATTAGGAGATTTGATAATGCTTGAGGACTACCAAGACGATGGGAGGAGTATTTACAAGCTAAATTAAAGTATAAAAGCAGAAACCATAAACATAGGTACCATAAATAAATACCATACAACGGGTCCACACACAGGTGTTGCCCTAACATTAGGTTTCTTTTAAAATATATTCCTCAAAAATTTTTTACTTATTATAAGATTTTGTTATAAGAAAATATTTGTTTTCTTTTATAATAAAAGTGAAATATTTTTAAAGTGAGTCATAACATCTTTCGTATCTAATTGTCGATTCGCTTCTTTCATCTGTCAATTGCGTATGACGTACGCACGATAGCTCACCAAACCTAACAGCATTGAAAAGCGGCCGAGTATTAAGATAAAAATAATTGACAGGCCTGTTCTTTCACAGCATGCGGCTGCCGGAAGCCACGTGACTATCTTTGTCGCCTGCTTCTTCGAAGTGCGCACTTTATACATTAAAATAATATTTTTTACGGCGTAAATTATCTAATAGAGTGAGGCGGACACCTGGAGGCATCTAGCGGTGCTTCGAAGAAACTTGACGCACCAATGCGTCATTGGGCCGACCGGTAACTACCTTATCGGATTGGCCAATAGGGGAGCTTAGAGCAAGCAAATTTTTTTATATTGCCGTTTCGGTAGACCATTCGATGAAATTGCATTATTTAAACTTACGGGAGTTACATTTTCACGTATTAATTGGCGATAGCCATACGTATTATGAAAATACCTAAGCTGCGAAGTAAATCCCTGTGTGTAAAAACGGAATGTTTGATTCGTCTATTTTTATAAAATTAAAACTCCATTCTACAAAAAATAAGCGATCAAAGTTCATTTGAAATACGTTCACCAAATTCTTTTTTTAGCTTTAGGAACTACTTTACTCTGAAAGGTACTGCCAATCACAGAGCATTCCTAAAAAAGTTATGAAAGAAACGTTTTGTTTAAAATTATTTCGAGGATAGTAATGATATGAATTTAAATTCATTTATGGGACAAGGTAATGTTTTTTCATTTTATAATCGTGATGAATCTTTAGTATTACTTAAGATAATTTACACCTTTCAATGTTTCGAATAATAATAGCACAAATATTTCAAAAAGGCGATGAATTCCAACGTAATCAGTCGCATACATACATATCATACAATACTACGTATATTTGTATCTTTAGGGAAGCGTTGTGGGTTTGTGAAATGAAAGAAAAAAAACTTTTTCTCACCAAAGAGAAGCTCCTGGAGCAATTTCTGAACTGAAATGAAATGAAAATGTACTAGTAATGTCTATTGTAATGAAGTAACCATTGTATATATTTAAAAACCAGCACTATTGCAGTCGTCTGCGGAACCATAAGTGGTCTTGTGGTATCATTCAAAACTTTCAGAACTCTTCTTTCAATTGTTATGTAAAGCATTTACATACAACGTATAATTAAGTAGATATAGCGGTATTTAGTTGAGTCCATCGTTTTGAATAACCCTGCATTATTTCTCACTCAATTACTCAATTTTCAGTAAATTAACTGCATTACAATAACTTTGGCTGGTAAGAGCATTTTTTCTCACAGTAAAACGAATTAAAATCATCGATAGGGTATTTTTTACTACAGTATGCTTAGGGTTAACTTCTTTTTCAATACCAGCCTGCTTATTTGTAGTTCTACAAATATCTTGGACTGTTGGCTCAAAAGAAAAATGGTATCTTGATTGTGGAAAGCTTTGTAGTCTTTATTAATGCCTATCTTACTGTATAGTCCTATGATTCTTCTGTTGTTGGAAAAGGTCAAATATTTATCTTTATTGTGAGCTGAAAAAATTTAAATAAACAACGTTTTTAATAAAAAAAAACATTGTACAAAGAGGGTGATATAAAATTATTATCTCTCTTCTTGTAATTCGTAGGCCGACGATATATTATATATTATGTAAAATGTTTTAACCTGTGTTAAACTAACGCTAGAACCTTAACAGCCTCCTGGCTCTGGAGTTCGTGAGTGTCGACACTTCACAAAAACACATCTCATGTCATACCTTAATAAACGCCATTCGTAAGACGAGAAGTGGATCGGAATTAATGCGGAGAAGGGTAGAAGGGATGTTTTTGACTGAATGTATTTAAAAAGTTTATTTTTATGGTATCCAAAGTAGATCTACGTATTCTCTGCAAAAGCAGTGAAAATAAGTAAATGCTCCTCATCATCAGCCATTTTCAATCTTCCACGTGACTTCATTACTAGCCATGTTCAATTTGTTTAACTTAATTTTTCATGACCAAAAATCGCTCTTAAATTTGCAGTCTGGCGTTTTTTGGATGGCAATATAAATAATCATTCATTACTTTTAAAAAATCACTTTAATTATTTAAATAATATGTTTAAAATTCTGAAGCGTCATTTAATTGGACATGTCGGTTTGAATTATTTAAAAAGTGAAGTTGGAGTTTTGAGGTTAGACTGATTACAAGATTAAATGTGGAGAAGAATAATGTGGCAAAGATGTGGCAAAAAATGTAAGAAAAAGACAAATAACAAAAATTACCGTTGTCATCCTCATCTTTATCGTTGTCATAATCTTATCAACATTATGATCATCTGTATCATCATCATTAGCACTATTGAGATCATTATCTTTGTCATCATCTTTATTATGATCATCTGTATCATCATCATTAGCACTATTGAGATCATCGTCATCATTATCTTTGTCATCATCTTTATCCTTAACATCATCATTATCATCTCACCTTCTATAGAAAGCATTATGCTTTGTGATGCGCCCCCCTCACTTTGGTCCTCTAATTTGTGTCGTATCACTATTTAAAAAATTCACTCTTTATTCATCAGTTTTCTCTGTATCTTAAAATTTTGTCTGTCCAATGACAAACTGTACTTTGGTCTAGACTCTAACCCGTTATTCTTATGTTTCACAACATACTTACATCTCTTCTTATGTTTCACAACATACTTATTTTCATACTAGGCTGGGGCATATAGAAATTCTGAGATAGCTAATTATTCAGAGACCAGGTTTTAAATATTCTTCGTGTCGCAAATTACATTCAGTGTAATTATTTAAAATAAGTAAAGTATTGCCATGTGTCTTGGCTGCGTCCTTCTGCACACTATTTCGCAATTTATCACTTGACTACGAACTCTTTATTGTCACTGGGTAACAGTTTATTTATTTAGTTCTAGAACATAACATTTAATTCTTTCACATAAAAGTCGCACGTCTTTATTTCGCCACATAGAAACTTCGCTCGATTATGTTTCAAATGTTGTAAGTAATCCTAGAATGGTGTAAGGTGTTCTAGAGCTTTCTATAGTGATATTCCAAATTGAAAATTACAAGGCATTCGGACAGCGCGCAATTCCTTCTGCTTACCGTTTCGTTACAGAATGTAGAAAACTTTATATTGTGTATCTTGCATCTGTCTCCATAAGTGGTAGAAAGCAATTTTGTATACATAAAAGATAAATGTTTGGATATTTCTCTTCCTCTACAGCACTTTCTATGGTTTTACTCACATCTTAAACGTTTATATGTAAAAAGTATTCTTTCATGTAAAAAGTTACAATCTCCATAAAACTGAAGTATACACTCACAAAATAATAAAGTTTCCACCAGTGTATCAAAATTTATGAATGTTTTATCACATTTTCCCATCTTTAAAAGACTTTTAAGTCTTGAATTGAAATTACCCCCTTCGATTTAACAACTGGACAAAGCCTGTAAGAATTTGCATTTTTTTGACCCCCATTTGTTTTGCATGCGATGTTTTTATCATAACTTTGACCACAAAAATGCGTCCCTGAAATCAGAGATTTCGTAACATGTACGCTTAAATCGTATCACTCTAAATGTTATGCTTAAATTAAATTCTTATCAAATTCTTACAAAATTAAAAGAACCATATTCATTAATACTAAGAGATATTGAGAGCTGCTGTACCCCATCAAAGGCGACGATTTAATGGTGAAAATTGAAGTAAAATGTTCATGGAGATGATAATAATAATATTATCTTGGTCTAGACTGCTCCAAGAACTTTACAACAACACCAAGCATGCCACCAATTGTGCTGCAAAATGGGGAGTTAAAGTGAAGTATTATTAACAGGAATAATGAAAACATTTGTCTAAGATAAAATTTGAAATTACTAAGAGTATTTGGAATTTATTTAAATATTGAGAATAGTATTACGTTGGTGCAAAATTATCCATGGTTTTTTAAAATCATATTGGAACATAAATTTTATTGTATAATAAAATAATAAAATTGTATAATAATATACAATAAAATTGATTATATATTGTATGGCCGTTAACTAAAAACTTGCGCGAGACCCATCCAATTTCCACATCTCGATACGTTTTCAGAGATGGTGAACAACCGTGGACTAATTGATGTTAACATTCTCAGATATTATCCTTGTGGGGTAAGGCCTGGTCATCAAAACCTAAAGATCGACACTTTTCTGGTTTGTCGTCTAAATTGGTGTTCCAGACGCCGGGCGTCAGCTCGAAATAGCCATCGACGGTGATTTTTTTTACATTAATAGAGATCGAGAGATTTTATGTTCTGTCTGTCCGGGCGTCCGTCCATCTGTCTGTCTGTCTGTCTGTCTGCTTGTCGATCCCCGTAATTTTGTGTAATGTCTGTAACATCTTTATAGTATTTTTTTACGATTTTTTTCTTTTTTACTCCCTTTCTTTTAACTCGTAGCGTCTGGTTGGTTGGTTGCCTGTCTGACGAAAACACTTTGGATCGATTTTCAACCCTTTTCCCGTAATCCAATCAAACTGAAACTTTGCAAACAAACTCGTGGCGACGATCATGAAGATTTAACAAATTTTCGTTAAAAAAAATAATAATTATAGTATAATTTTGGAATTTTTCAAATTTTTTTGGTTTCTTCATACAACTTACTAAGTTGTACGGAGATTCCGATGCATATAGTAGACACTAAACCTGATTATAGTACTATTTTGGATTTTTGGAAATTTTTTGTTACTCCCTTTCGTAGCTTCGCCCGACCGAAGCCCAACGCGTAGGTTAAGCGCGAAACTATTTTCCACTATTAAATGAGAAAGGAAGTATAATAAAAACTTGGTTTTTATGGGTTAGTTTTTTACGTTTTTTTTTTAATTTCTTTTTGGTCTTTTCGTAGTTTGGTCGTAGTTTTCTAAACGACAGATCAAAATATCTACTTAAGGAAAAAGAAGAAGAATATTTTATTAAAATGAAGATAAAACGGTCACTCTTAAAACTGTGTTAGTTAACACAAATACACAGAAACTCTACTAGAAATAATCCACAAGCACCCGCACTTCGATTTAAAATTGAACTTTAGATTAATGTTAAAACCAAGTTAAATTTGACTTGTGCCGTATCTCCACACTTTCCCCTGTTGAAAAAATATAATCCTTATCGCAGTTCACTGTTGACCTTAACCTCGATTCGCCCGGAGCGCGCCCCTATATTTTTCCACCCTTCCCGTTCCAAGTACGCTTCCGCCATAAATGAGCATACCCGCTTGGGGTTGAATTCGCAACCTTACTTCAGTACGGACGCAATTCAGAAACACTGCTGGAATATGAGCGTTTTATACACAAACAGCCGAAAATAAATTCTAAACAATTTTTAAAAGGTCTTGATACGAGTTTCCTTACCTTTTTAAAAGATAAACATTACCAGCCACAACGTCTCAGGTTACTTTTATTCACGAAAACTTAAAATTTGAATGGAATAACATTTTATGTTGATTTATTGAATATCTTTTGGGTTTAATTTCTCCGAGCCTAGGAGTATTAAAATACCCTTAAATTAAGAGGGGACATAGAATGCATACGACGCAACCACTTCGCCATTCTCTTCTCGACTGCGGTCCCGATGAGCACTCATCCGTATGGTAGAGGCAGATTTTGGCTAAAATTATTATAATATAGCTGAGATTGTGTTTATAAGCTGAATACGCTGATTTCAAAAATGTAATAAAATTGATTAGATCGCTAAAAAAATTGTAACACTTACCGTACCAAGATGCTACATATCATATGACGCTGTTTTCACAGCCTTAGCTTGCGGCCGAAGCAAAAAAAATAAATACTACTAGATGATGTAGTTTATACGCTAACACAAATATACTACGATTCTGCGATAATTTTAATTATTTTGAAAGTTAAACTTTATTTAACATATTGTGAAAAACTAAATCAACCTATGCAGAATTTCAACAACTTGACATCATAGGTCATGTGAATTAACAGAAATGGTGAGTTCATTCAAATTTTTATGTGTGTATGTAAAAAAATAATTTGGTTTGTATGAAAATGTTAAAAATAATTTAAGATTACTTTCGCATATATTTTTTTGTTTCTGATTATATATAACTTCTTCTTCTTCTTCTTCTTCTTCTTCTTCTTCTTCTTCTTCTTCTTCTTCTTCTTCTTCTTCTTCTTCTTCTTCTTCTTCTTCTTCTTCTTCTTCTTATGGTGCCATCTCCATATGTCTAAGATACTCAAGCTTGCTTGTCTTTAACTAATAAACAATGAATGTAAAACTGAAATACAAATATAAAAAAATCAATATTTTTTAATACCAAGTACCTATGTGATTAATGTTAGAAAGTAGGAAATAAATATATATTTAGCAATCCGATAAATCTAATAAATCTGATAAATCCCTACCATACATTGATTCGTATATCTTGTTTCAAATTCAGTGTTTAAATTCTTTGTTTAAATGTTTAAATTTCCGGAAAAAATTAAGAAAACATTCTGGAATATGGTGGAATTATAAAAAATTATAGTGAAATTTGATACGTAGCATTCAAGAAAGTATATTTATTTTTACGAACTGTCGAAATCTACCTGATCTTGCTGCCAGTTTTGGAGGATATTTTATTCGAGATGTGTACATATTGAACTGCCGCTTACCGATCATTTTATGCAAAGAAAATCTTGGCTTTTAAATTGAAGTTCCGAGAAATGTCAAAGATGATTCTGTATATTTTTAATGGACCTTCTGTTCATAGTACGAATATCAAAATGAAATGATATATTAATAATTCATAAAATAATCTAAATATAAAAATCTTGTGTTAATAATTGCCATACGTTTTTCATGTATCATTTCATCCGCCAGATGCATTGAAGCTCTATAAACCATGATGTCATTTACTTTTTTGTAGCAAGCCTGATTCTTGTGTATTTCTTTCGGGTCACTACTTAACAATACCTTATATTATAACGTTTTACTTACGCATTTTTTTAACCAATATTATGTGCCAAAATCCTCCGAACTCAAACGTCATAATAGTGTACATCTACAGAAAAAATCAGGTTTAATAATATAACGTAAGTCTGGCGGTCGCTGGCTTGTACTGTATTAGTAAAATGAGTAGATAAAAAAGTAGACAATTAAGATAAACTCTTAAAATCTCACAGGGGCGAAGCAATTTAAATGGAAAACGTATATTAAAGTCTTTAAAGGGTACCCAAAGGGCTTATGAGCTGGCTTATGTGATCACTTTATACAATGCAACGTTCACCAATCCCACCATTAAAAATCCGCACAATAGCAAATGTTTAAAGTTATATATACGCTATTATCTGTTTTCTTTCAAATATATGAAGGGACATCTATGGTCGTTTCATGAAATAGTATACCAGAGGCGTGCAGTGAGAACAAGAAATACGACTTTTTTCTAAGCATATATTATGAAAAGAAACCGAAACAAGAGATATATTTCGTAATATCACAATAATGAACATATTCCTCAGATTTAAATATTTCATTATATTCTGCCTGATTAATATTTCATTTCGATTTTTTTCTAAATACATGTTTATATAAAAGTCTCGCTTCTTGTTCTCACTGCACGTCCCTGTAGTATGAATATTGCTTTCACCACTGTTAATGACACATCTATATTTTTTTAAATACTGGAGGATGGCCCTGTTAAAAGCCTCAACAATCGTAGAGCTTGCATGAGAAGATGCATGAATGTGGCCGAAGCAATGGATAAGCAATAGAAGAATATTGCGTTCTATCTTATATGCCTACCCCTGCGGAAAAACGGCTTGATGGTTAGTTAGTTATATTCAGTAAAATGTTTCGGTAAAAACTTTAAGAATTTTATCCAAAGATATTTATCCATTGATACCAGTGTATTTTCTAGTATATCGAACTATTCATAGTACAAAGGAGAGTTTACAAATTAAAACGTTGATGCGTGGAAAGCTTTTAGCAGTCAGGGTTTGCGGCAACCAACGTTTATTTACCCGCATGAATATGTTATGTTGTTTTACAAATATTAATGGTAACATCCCTCTTAAGCACCCTGTTGTTGAATAACAAATATAAATTAAAATGCTTATTATTTTTTTATGAACACTTTGACTGAAAACACGTTAAATTAATAATACTAATTTAACTTTAACCCTTCAAAAATGACTTCATGTTTGACTTTCAACTTCAGATTAAATAGTTATACATCAGTCAAAAATAAATGCTTCGAAACCATTCTAATTTTTACATAAACGTTACAATACAAATTAACTCACTGTGTCCGTAAATCCTTGGAACTCTTGAATGAATGACCTTTGAATGAAACTCTGTCAAATTAACTTCAGTATTTCACAAAATTTCAATTAAAATTTCACTTTCACGACAAATTAAATTATCGCAAAATCATAGCGTGTAAACAGCGCCATCTGCTGGCGTTTATTTTCCTAGCGTCGCGTCGTTTCGGCCACGAGTTAAGCTAGCGTAGTATAGCGCTTGTAAGCATTAGTGATGGACATTGTTACGCAGTGAATGCGTTAATGACTGACATTGTTACAAATAAAATTATGTTTTTTGATAAAGAAAATATTGTCGTTAAAAAATAATATATCACATAAAAATAATGTTTAAAAATTGTGGAAGGAAGCAATTTTTTTCTCAAATTTTTAATTTTCGCCATTTCGAAAGGAGATGGCAGATATAACTGGCAAAATGATTTAGCTTTAGCTTGGCTAAGATATTCACAAGATCATTTTTCTCAAATGTTTGACCTGATGAGAACTCCGGAGTAATTATATCCACAAAATTCATCATTAGCTGTTTTTTAGGTACTGCTAGATAAAGGCCTCCCCAAATGTATTTTCTGTGTAGTTATCTATATTTCTACGTAATTCAATTATTTTTTCTTTTCAGCTGGTTTTAAACATGTACATTTTCTTCTCAATTTAGTGAATATGTAATATTAAAAACATATTTATATTATTGGGGATTCTTCAATAGAACATTAGAAATAACATATTTAAAATAAGGTGAGAAAGTTTAGTAACATTTAATCGGAGATTGTTAGAGATAACTGGTGGACTGTAATGTAAGAATCTTGTTTAAACTGTTTATTTTTAGTATTTTTTAGTAATTGCATGAAATACTGCTCCAATTACTGCGCTATTTATGAGGTAATTAATACTTTATTTGGAAGCAATCAACTGCCTTATACTTTTAATATCGTCATCAAGTACATGGGCATGACCGGTCGGTTTGTTTAAAGTTGTATACTACGCATTATTGTGTGCCTATTCATTACATCTGCTCTGCATTTTGGGATATGCAAAATGTAAGGCCTCGATTACGCAAATAGTTATACATAATAACGAGGTAAACATATCTAAGAACACAAGCTATATGCAGGGATCCTAAGACATATTTGTAATTGTTGAGACATGTCAAGAGCTTTTTTTAATCATAACAAAATTTATAAAAAATAAATATTAAAACTTGTTTTTTGCAAAATACTATCCATTTTGCATATATTTCTCCCTTGAAGTCGATTTGATCTCCTTCGCCTCACTATTTCCGATCCTGGGCTTTATTTAGTATAGTGATAAGTGAAGTTTTTGTCATACTTCGGTCTTGATCTGTACATATTACTGAAGGTCAACCTCTTGCCCTTCGTAAGGCATTATGCGTGATTCTCTCATTCCTTCTCAAAATCCATGTTTTCGTCTCATTGCAGAAAAAACCTGATAACCTTTAAATTTTGCATATAATTTTATTGTTTTTCTATTATATATTATACACGAGAATATTTATCTCAAAGGAAAACAAAAATAAATCAAATAACGATGTCTGGATAACAATGGCTCCCATCTTTCTCCGCTGTCTGGTGTGTAATTAAAAGGTATTTATTTGGCCGTCTGCGTCCGAAGCCTTTCATACAATTACAGGGGATGTTTTATTCAACGCAGCCCGCAGACGCCACAATAAGCGCTTAAACCTCAGAATGCCAAATACGATGTATTGCGATACGTGGTTTATTCGGCGTACGGGTAAGCTCGCCAAGCATTTAGTAGGTACATAAATATATTATCTCGGAGAATAGAAGATCAATAAAAGATTCGTTAATACTGTGCTAGTATTAACGAATCTTTGCCCATAACATGGGGGGTTTTAAAGCAGGTAGCAATATCCAAAAACATTTCGAATGCAGTCACTGGAGATTAATAATTTAAAATTGGCTCAATTCGAGATTTTATAATGAATATATCTCTATTCCTGTCCAAATCATGTTTAAAATCATCAATATCCAATTATTTTAATAGAAAAAGCAGCAATATCCACTATTTGATAGCTGTTTGCCACAAGAATTGTCCATATTTAAGAATTCAATATTCATTTATACACGTATATAAAAGAAAAACTAAGGTGGCCATTCTTTTTAAGAACTTATTTCCAATAAAGTGAATGCTTACTAGTGTGAAATTGCAAAATAGTGTGAATTGAAGAAGAGCGTGTTAATTTAATTCACGGTAAGTAACTTTGACAATTTAATAAAATAATCAATCACATATTAATAAATCGCTTATTAATTTAGCGTTTTATCATTTAACTCTCATTGCCACGATCCGTGACAGTATATAATTTAACTCAAATTGAATAAACATGAATATTTACATGAAAATCATGGATAGTTTTTACTATCATCGAACGGATAAAACAAATCAATTACCAATCATAAAAACAGCCCTCATCATATTTTATTACTGGTAGAACCTGAAATTTTCAATACGCTTTGAATTCACTTCACCATATCACAAAGTGCCCTTAAATCAAACGAGACTCTGTTAGTAATGCACCGCCACAATCTTGGTCCAGGGTCTCTCCAGACAGATGCAACAATGTGCAATGTATGTAAAAATATTGTAAACGTCATTTTATTCAGAATTGAAATGTGCATATTATCAATAGATACATTTCAATTCCATTTAAATCCTGACCTTATTACTGTATACATTTTCAATAGAAAATGCACTGAATTTTGAAAACCTGCATAATAATAACATTTCTATTTCCATTTCATTGAATAAGTACTGGACCATCCTTTGAAAAGACTTTCATACATGTTTTTCATATAAATAGTTTCATCGATCTGAGACATCTATAGTTTATGTTAATTAAATATTCATTCCTCTGGGGAAGAGTCACTGTTCATGTTGTACAATAAATTTTCTTAGAACATTCATATAAAAATATTGTTACAATGTATACTGGTATATGAAATAAGTTGAAATATTGATAATACCTACTGATTTTTAGGCCTATTCTAGTATATATGTTAAATAATTTGGAAAGATATCATAAATATGAGAATATATAGAAATCATAGTTAATGAGAAAAGACTATAGATTTCTTTATCATAGTTCTTTCAAATAAACGAAAGGTTTATTTTAAGGGAACTTTTCCTACGCCACTTTTAACACTTATTTTCCCCTAGATGATGAGTTGGTTTAGACTTTGGTCTTTTTATAATATGTCCAAATTACTCCAGCTTTCTTGACTTGATAGACCGCAACACTTCTCGATCTTTTTCCATATGCCGGAGGACTTCAACTTTTGTCACTATCCACCCAGGAAACTTACAATATGCATGTATCTATAGAGCCTGATATCAAAAGCCTTAATTATTCATTAACTAATTAAAATTTATTGTGTTCTCCAATACATAGGGAATCAATTTTCTCAATCATTTTCACTTTTTTCTTTCGTTAAAGTTTTCGATGTAGAACGATAATATAAAAATCGTTATTGAATCTGTATCAAGATAATTATTGTCAACGCGTCAGCTAAGTCGAGTATTTCTTGGAATAAATTTAATTTCCTCGATACTGAAATAATATAATTTGTTTAATCAAGTCAATTTAACTTTAGTCGTTACTAATTAAAAGCTAAACGAATTAATATTCTGGCTTTACAGGAAGGTTCTGTTTAATCTAATTGATTTGCTAAAACGTTTCGCTCAGTTGCAATTCTTTAATCTAATTTTACATTTTTATAAACTTGTTAATTATACAGTTAAAAATTAAAGTTTTTTTTGTATATTGTAATGAAATGGAAAAGGAGATTACGTACAAAATTTCTCGTAATTCGTCAAATATCTAGGACCTTCTCCTAAATTCTGGAACACACTACCGCATTCTGGGAACACCCGGAAAAGCAGAAAGCTGGAAAGTGAGAACCTTATCTTAAGCATTCAAAAACGCTAGGAGGTTCGATAACCCAGTTTTTGGATATAAATAGCGCGGATATAGGCCGCCACGCAGAGATTTGTCGTGTTTGACAGGTCGTTGCAAAGTTGGCCGCGAGCCACAAGATGGCCAGTCGTGAATTAATCAAAGCGTTAAATAAAGCTAATAATCGAGCGAAATACGTAATTGGCGAAATAAATCACAGCGATTAACATGTGCGAAAATCGGATGGAAAGTTCTAAACCCATCGATAATAAAGTGTTCATTTACAAGTGATAAATTACGAAATAGTGTTATTAAAAGAATAGCTAAATTAAGTTAAATGCGTTTTAAGCTACTTTGTACATTGAATAATAATTAATAAAACATTCCTTAATAAATTGCTATTTTTTTTTGGATGTTCCTGCCTTTGCTTTTATATCCCAAATATATTTAAAAAATTTATAGCGTCTCTCAAAGACGATGTCAAATTTAAATTGTGCCAGTGAATCCCAATACGAATTGTGCAATTCACATCGGATACAACGATAGTCTGACTCGTTTACAACGCCATCCTTATAAATGAGATCTATAAAATGTAATATTTTTCAAAAATCGTTTTGAATTTTTATTTATCGTTCGATGAATTCGCGGTTCAGTGTACATAACCATGACTTCCATATGTTTACTGTACGGATTTCATATAAAAACATTCAGATATATTGAGTAGCTTGTTGGTCTTGTGGTTAGGACACTCGCCTCGTGATCCAATGGTCGCGGGTTCGAATCTCAGCCCAGACTAGGAAGTTAGTCCTATTTTCATAGCACAAGCGTTTAGCTTAGTTTGAAAATAGTAAGAATATTGATGTGACACGTATTCCGTGTTCGCATCTCTATTTATTTAAAAAAAAAAAAAATAAAAAAAAAGATATTTTACGGTAAACACGGCCGTTCAGAATCTTTGGGACGGATTTTTTTGAGATATTCCGCCGTGTGTCTACGATATTAGCCTTTTAGATTCTATATGAAATCTGAAAAGTTGCCGTCGGCCAGAAAGTTTGTAGATAAACGGCAGAATATCTCGTAGTCATTAACAATCGCACGCATTCTTACTTTTTTAACCCGTCAAAAAGACGTTATTCTATTATATATTTCGACCGCCAGTTAAGATTATGAAAATAACGCTATCTAGAGTACTTGGCGTCTTGATAACGTTATTAATTGACATTATTAATTAGAAAATTAAACCTACCTAATTTTTTGCTTCTTAAATCTAATTTTTATATTACACCTCATTTGAGCCATCTGGTGGCACTAATGACGGACATTGTTACATAGAGAATTTTTTGTATATTTTGATCAATGGTTAATACAAATGACATGCGATTAAGTAATAGATGCACTTATTTTTTTTTTTTATTTGACTGAAATATAAAAAAATATTTAACAATGAGCATCTAATTCAGATTTATTAAAAAAGCATAATGTCAATGTTTACATTTTATTTAATAACAATTTTTAAATTATACTCATTTATTAATTATTATTATTGAAAATTAGTAGAAACCTTTAATTAGTAGCAAGTCAGCATCCAATTTGTTTGATAGAAAAATCAATTATTATTTCTGCTTCGTATCTGTGCAAAAATTTTTTTTTTTTGTTTGTGAATGTGGAAAAAATGAACTTGTTACAAAAAGTCTTGGGATTCTATAAATGCCTGTATTCGCAATTCCTCAGTAACGTATACATTACGAATCCATCAACGACATACCGCAACATTATCAAGATTAAATATGACAGTAACATCGTTAAGAACATCCTGGATATGTTTTCTGACAACAGATGTTGCAAAATAGTAAAAAAATTTCCAAGTATTCTTCGGCAGTTAAATGCTCTCCAATAAGTTATTATTTTAATTACTAAGCGTCAAGGATACTTTTAAGTATTCTAAATGTGACTGCACTCTATTATACGTATGTTAACATGTAAAGAAACATCATGTATAGGTACAGAATATTCCAGACCCAATCCTGAATATTTCAAAGGATTATAATTTTTACAATATGAGAATTTGAGAAATTTAATCTGGAGGTTTTTTGCACGGTTTTCATAATTTTATTTAACTTTTATTAAAGATAATGTATTGGATATTAGTTACTTTGAAAATTATTCATCGTTTTATAAAAAAATATCACAGAAATATTGAAAATAATGCAAGCTTTGAAGTTGCGTATCTTCATAACTATTAATATATAATACATATTCTTAAATTTTATTACTCTCTGAAAGATCTGAGTCATATCCTCTATACTTCAGCAAAATTTGTGCGTGCTATCAACGTTTAAACTATTTTTTAATATCTACAACTTTGAATTTGAATGAATTTTAAATAATGTAATTATTTAAAATTCATATCTGATTGTGCCGATGATTGGTAATTGATTTCTCATAATTCGGCGAGCACAATCTACATAAGACAATAGTTGTATCTCAGATAACAATCAGATACAAATATCAACTAACACATTGTGTAACCGATTAAAATAACGGTTTGAAGAACACTAAAGATGCCTGAAAAAATGCATACACATTATGATAACATACTATCGTACAAGAAGAAAAACTGAAAACGAACATATATGTACATTATTATTTTTAATATATACGTAATTTTTTAATTTTATTATTGTCACATTGTAACGATATTGGCCTATTCAAATAGACATTGCTGAAAAATTATACGAAAATATTTATCTGCTAAAGTTTATAATAAAGAGAAGCTTCACAAACCGTTAAATACTCTATAATTAAATATTTGCCGGATAGGTAGATGCGGACGAGCTTTATTATCTCTGCACGCGGGCGTGTAAAGCAGGCTTTATGTTATTTTGTTTAACGAGATTGTCCAATCACAGACGCGGGCGTTAGCACCGAATCTGACCAATGAAACGCGTCTTTAGAGTTAGACTTTGACTTTTACACGCGAGTTGGAATCAAAGATGGCGCGAGATAGGGACGATTGTTAGGCGTTACAAATTAGAAAGCGGCACTTGAGTTTTCAGCCTGAAGGTCGGCGGAGGCCTTGTCGAGGAGAGTCAGTAAGGAAGATAATTTGGCTGGATCGAGGAAAAAGCCAGAGGTTGATAATAATTCAAGAGAATTGGAACAGTGAACAGCTAAGCATTTTCAATATTATTTATTTCTATTGCCTTTTTCGTGTATTCAATTTAGAACTTTCTGGATCGTAACAATTATTGAAACATGTTGTGGATTGTTTCGTTACGTATTTTGGGCCTAGTGATAATTATTACTATACGCGCTTCGGATTTAATGTACAAGAAATCGTAATGTGGAGACTGTGAATTATTGCATAACGCTTATGAAATATGTAATTCTGTCGCTGTTCATATGAAAAATCATTTAAATTTGGTATTCATATATTACCAAAGATATAAAGGCTTTAAAATGGAATACCTTACTGACGAAAAGTGTTTCGTGTTTGTTTGTGGGTTTTAAAATTTAGTATAATTATGCATATTCAATGTCGCGAGGTTCGGAATGTACGAGAGGTTCTTCAGGGCGGATGTATTATTATGCTAAAGAATGCTTTGTTATCTATACTGGCGATTGAATACACGGATTTCTATATGATTTGTATTGTTTGGAAATAATTGGGATCGGAGTATTTATGGGGTTTTGATATCACGATTGTAAGCGTGATATAAAGTCAAATCGTGCGAGGAGTTTCTTACTAATAATATATTTTAAAAATGCATCTGGATTTTTTTATTTATTTTATTAAAACATAAACATCAGCTTATTTGACTACAGAGAGGAAGAGTTTGTTCACAAAGGGCACTAGATATTATCAATTTCGTATGCGATCCCAAGATGTTAGAAATATTTTAGTTAATATAATTTCTTTGAATATTTGCTGCGGAATAATATTTTATAAGAAGTTCATAACTACTTGTCAACGGACGATCTTATAAACATAGTGTATATTGCACAATATAATGAAATCAAAAATCTACGTATTTCCTAGGTGGCGGAACTCAAACATACCTGTAATTATAATTACCTTTCGATATATTGCTACGCCTTTTAATCGGTTAACCCAGCTTGGGCGTAGAGGGAATAGTCACATTGTTTTATTCATTCAACATTAGATATTTGAAATGTTTCTACAACATTTTCCATTATTGTGGGCAGTTCGCGGTTTGATCAGGGGTAGTTAACCTTCGGTCTTCCGTAACCGTGATAGTTTTCATATGACATTGTTTTATTCATTCAATATTAGATATTTGAAATGTTTTCTAGAACATTTTTCACTATTGTGGGCAGTTCGCGGTGTGTTCAGGGGTGGTTAACCGTCGGCCTTTCGTAATCGCGATAGATATTCATATGGCATTGTTGTATTCATTCAATATTAGATATTTGAAATGTTTTCTACAACATTTTCCATTATTGTGGGCAGTTCGCGGTCTGTTCAGGGGTAGTTAACCTTCGGTCTTCCGTGATCACGTTATTTACTTATATGACAGATTGTTTTGCTTTGTTCGTTTAATATAAGTAATGTCATATTTTTATGAGTTACCGTAGTTATTTATCTGTATGATTTTATTATTGAGAGTGATGCAACGAATACTACCTTCATGAATACGAATATCAGGCTTGCTATTCGGTGAATACGAATGCGAATATTTCCACCAAGGTGGGGGAACTTGAACATACTTGTAAATATAATAACCTTGATGCAACGAATACTACCTTCATGAATACGAATATCAGGCCTACTATTCGGTGAATACAAATGCGAATATTTCCACCAAGGTGGGGGAACTTGAACATACTTGTAAATATAATAACCTTGATGCAACGAATACTACCTTCATGAATACGAATATCAGGCCTACTATTCGGTGAATACGAATGCGAATATTTCCACCAAGGTGGGGGAGAACGCAAGCATACTTGTAATTGTATTGTTTATGTCTGCTTGTGATATCACTATGCGGCGTAGATGAACTAGTTTGAAAGGGCTTATGTTCTGTATGTGCTTGGCGTAGAGGGAATAGTCTTCTCGTTTCTAGGATTCTATACAGGTTTACAGGTGCTGATATTGAAATATATATACAAGGAAAACACTATTTTGGGAACCATTAACTGGATGGCAGATATTGAAGCACACATACACACAAGGAGGACGTTATGTTAAATACATGACTGGAAAGTTGTTATTGGAAAACACAGGCGTCCAGTCGGCGGGACGCAAGCATACTTGTAATTATATCGTTTGTGTCTGCAAGTGATATCACTATACGGCGTAGATGAACTAGTTTGAAAGGGCTTATGTTCTGTATGTGCTCGGCGTAGAGGGAATAGTTTTCTTGTTTCTAGGATCTAATACAGTTTTACAGGCGCTGATATTAAAATATATATATACAAGGGAAATGAAGGGCTACACAGGCGCTGGTAATTGCTCAATTTTGGAGAGTTATATTACTTCGGATCAGGATGCCATCTCAGAAGCAGACCAACTATAGAAATAAGATAAGAACCTTTAATATTATTTATTCTTTATTTTCTTATGTGTATCAAATGGAATGTTCGTACTATATAATTTGTCATTGTCTCATGGTCACTATTCATTTCATTACGTGGGTTCAGAGTTCGACGGTAACGGACGCGGAAACAAATTATTAGTACTGATGTCGGGACGTAACGTCGGGATTATATCTTAATTATCTTTAGGATAGAAGCGAGGTCATCATACGTGCATTCTGCATTTCAAACGTTTTACTAACATATATAAATACATATTATTGCGTTTTACAAATTGAATATGATCGCGGGAAATAGGCATTCCGTCCGGTTATGCAATGTTAACTTCCAACGTAGCATAATGAGATCTTATTACCGGTGCTAGACTCTCGAGGTTAGTCACGTGATTGTTGTATAAATGGAATAATGAAGGTGATTGAAGAATGAGATACACTCGCGATACAGGTAGTTGGATGTAACTGGGATCAAATGACGGGGTGCGTGTTCTCGGTCCAGGGGATGAACGGGACTGCGGAGACACTCTGGGTGGGTCTAAGTAGAATTGCGCAAAGCCTCCACACAGTTAAAATGTGTTCAGTCAAGCAAAGGTGAAGCATTTCGAATCGGACCAGAGCGTCGTGCCTCAAACACAGCCGGAGGGAAGAAGCCCCTACGTTCTTTCACTCCCTTGGCCCGACGAGCTCGAATTCCGGATATGAATGTTCATGAATGTCAGCTAAAAGACTCGGGTAGCCGTACCTCAATCGAAACCTTCGTTCGGGACCTCATCAACGTACGAGACAGGGCGTTCCGCATGGACGAGCAACTATGAGAAGCAAATGAAGGGGATTGAAGAAAGATATACACTCGCGATACAGATAGTTGTATGTAACTGGGATCAAATGACGGGGTGCGTGTTCTTGATCCAGGGGATGAACGGGACTGCGGGGACACTCTGGGTGGGTCTAAGTAGAATTGCGCAAAGCCTCCACACAGTTAAAATGTGTTCAGTCAAGCAAAGGTGAAGCATTTCGAATCGGACCAGAGCGTCGTGCCTCATACACAGCCGGAGGGAAGAAGCCCCTACGTTCTTTCACTCCCCTTGGCTCGACGAGCTCGGGCTCTGGTTATGAATGTATGTGAATGTAATAACTCCGTACTCAAGGACGAGATAGGACGTTCCTCATGAACTAGAAATTATAAGATGCAGGTAGCAGTTCGACAATCAATACTTATGCTCGGGACCGCTTTAATGAACGAGATCTGTCAGCAGTTTAACAATCAACTTTATGATCGGGACCGCATTCAGGAGCGCGATGGCATTACTAACACCATCATACTCATCATTCACCACCTTTTCTAACTTGCTGTATACAGAGACCTTCGGGGTTCTCCTTTCCCGGCCAGCGAGAAACATATCAGGAATTACACAATCAACTGTAATAATCATGCTGATTTACCATCATTTAATATCTCTAGTCAATAAGACTACACCGTGGGATCAATCACATCAACTCTAATTGGCGATGCTAACATGGCTCTGACGACGCGCTCAAGGAAGAGTCTTTTCCAGTCACCCAGTGAGTTCATTCAGCCCTTTAATCAGCAGTAAACATCATAATAATCCGGCTCATGTAGCCGCAACGTGGGATCCTCATCATTATACACCAGTCAATTTGACTGCCCCGCTGGATAATATACAAACCTTAATATCAGACGCGGGATTTCTTCCTGATATGTTTGTCGCCGGGAAGCGAGGACTTCGGGGGATTCCAGCAGGAGCAATAGAGTCTCTGCTTGATCTTGGTCTGCAGCTTAGTGTGGGAGGTTATGTCTAAACAGGAGTTAACCACCGGATGCGGCGATGCTCTGGGGCCGCATCCCCCTCCCCCCTACAGGGGGGGGGGGCATCTAAAATCCACGTTTGAACAGAAGTGGTTAGACACTTCTTAAATTTCACTTACAAATCTGTATCTTCCATTCCCTTAGAATCTCGGGCTGCGATAATGTCAGACAAAGCTTGCCCTGAGCCTCTGTTGCGCCTAGTTGTTGTGAATATATATGTGTTTGTCTTCCCCTACTATGTACTATGAACAGATTGAGCAGATTGGACAACGTGAGACGCGCTATCGGTAGGTTTCTTACTTGTGTTTTGAATATAACGTAAGCTATTATATCTTGTAAATCTGTCATAAATGGGTGCCGCATGTGGTTGTGTTGACACTGTTCTAAGCTGCTATTATGAGATGTTGATAATCAATGCGGGCGGAATCTTTGGCGTATGCCGTTAACTTGGCAACGATTGTATTGTTTTATATTACAGTATTTTAACCCCGATGGTATTATAGTTATGGCGGTTCAATGTAAGGGAGTTTTGCTACTAGCGTTTATTCCTGGGCTACGCCGCATATAATTGGCTTTTAGGCCAACTCCGGACGTGGACGATATCGGCTATCTCTCATATGGGCGAAACTGTAGAGTTCTAGAGCGGTTTCTAGAAGGACGAGTACGGATTAGTTACGTGCGTTTGTTATTTCCATAGTTAGGTAAGAATTCGATCTATATTAGTCTAGTCGCGTTAATAAGAATACGAATCTCACCACATATCAAAAGAATTTTGGATAGCTACGGACAGAACGGAGGAGGAATTTTCCTAACCACTAGATAGATCACGACTGGCCAATTTTGAAAATATAAATTCTTAACAAAAAAAAATAGTATTAGCTTTCATGTAAATATACTTCCGAAGTTCTAAGTTCGACTTAAGTTTTTATCTAGTAGCTTAAAGCATAAAGTGTGTGCTTAAAAGTCTCAAGCTTTGGGCTTTTCGTAAAACTTATATTATTAAACTTTATAGTTAGGTATTTAGTTTAGCGGTACAGGTAGATACGTTACAATCTTCTTGATTGTCGCCACGAGTCTACTTGCCAAGTTTCAGCTCGATTGGATCACGGGAAAAGGGTCAAAAATCGATCCAAAGTTTTTGTTGACGGCAAGCAAGCAGATGCCACGAGTTAATATAAAGGGAGTAAAAAAAGACATTGATATCTACGACTCCATTCGAAATATAACTTTGCTCCGTTGAGAGCATACCTTGACGGAGAAACAAACTGTCGTTCGCCGCAAGGGGACCGCCGCAATACTAACTAACGGTTTAACCGCGGTTCACCATATTTTCAATGTTTCACGATTTGCATACGGCCTCGCTCCCGTCTCCGTTCCCGTTCGGCGCTCACTGCCGGGACCCCGAATGGCGGAATGATGACAGGTTATACATTACGGTCCCCAGGGCCCGGCGACGTTACCTATCTTTATGTGGCGCGTTATTTAACCGGGAACGAGAATATACCCCGAACGCCGAGGGCTGTAAACCACGCCAATTTATTACACGGTGTCGTTTTTAGAAGAGCAACTCACTCCAACCCCGCTCCTCTCTGGGTGGAGTAAACTTGTATTTGTATACGCTTCTCAACAAAGCTTCTCGGTATTCGCTATAAGGAGCTCGCGTGTTTCGCCCGGCCTGATTTATTTAACCGTTTAAACACCATTTACAATTACACGCTGAAATTAAAGCAAAGCTATTTGTATTAGGGCGTGCAAATTTACCGGAAAATGGAATTAACAGTAAATAGGTAAATCTCTGAATGCAATATCGGTTTATGGGTAATTTACCGCCAGTTATGATGGTGTCAAAAGGAGAATATTGTGGCCTTTTATTAACGCATAAAACAACAAATTGAAGAGAAAAAAAAAAATTTTAATAAAAATAATTTTTTACTTATTGATATTTATTTTACACAAATATTACTTATTACATTGTACCCAAAGTTATTTTAAGAAAATTGATTTCTTTTAAATGCTAATAATTAGAAAAAATATTGATGCGTTATCGTATCCATTTATTAATCTATTTAATATATGCTTATATTATATATAATTTATATCTTAAAATCATAATAAATTTATTTTTTTTGTCAAGAATCGGTAAGAATTATAACTCCTTTTAATATAAGAAACAAAATAGTAATAAAATAAAATTTAAAGATTATTTAATAATTAATTACTCCACAGGTTAGGATATTTACTATTTTAATATGAAATTACAGTGACGAAATGTTGAAAGAGACAAAGTGTAGTGCAACTGGACTTCATGAAACTTCAGAAAACACTAAAAAATATTTTCGATACTGATGAATAATAATCAGTTAAGTACTGTAAGCTTGACTAGCGATTTTTGCAATGCTTAGTCTCGGATCCCCAACTCATGTGCGCGCATTCCATTACGCAGGAGAAAATCCCGGATAAACGAACCAAACCATAAAGCATCCAACAATTCTTCTTTCTGTAAAAAACGGCATATAATGACGCAGTTAAAAATATTGAATTATGTAAAACAATAAAAAGTTTAAAATAATTTACCATAATTCCCGGTAGGTACTTAGAATTTAGCCATATTTACCGGTTTACCGAAAACCGATAATGCATGCCCTAATATGTATCAATCTTTCTTTCTCTACGGAAGGTTTGGAAAATAAACCGTAACATTATGAAAGAATTACTCTTCGAAAGATATATATGGGGCAGAGAGTCAGTCAGGTTCAGAGTTAAAAGGTATTTATAAAAATTCTGAATAAATTAGTATTGTACAATCGCGAAGGATAAAATGGCTAGGACATATAGAGTGAAAGAATATAGTACATGTTGTGGGTGGTATTCATCAAGGAATTCCAAATGGACAACCTCTTGGCTGTCCCAGATTCAGATGGATGGTGAATTTGAATGCGATGTGTACTTGTAAGTTGGCCCAAGACAACAGATGTCAGACAACGGTTGTGAAGCCATGGAAATTTATCAGACGCCACTTTCCATCTACAAGAAACTCTAGCGACTCAGATCGGCATCCAGATAATGCAGAAGGTGCGAACCCTGAATAGAATTGTGGACACTTAGGTGATAAGATGTGAGTGGAAAGACTTCCACATAGCTGAGAGGGCAGCTTAAAAAAGGACACGGTAAAGCTACTGCAGATTCCGAGTTGGAAAACAATAGTCGAGAATCGGAACACGAGACGACAAAGGATTTAAGAGGCTAAGGCTCGATGTAGGCTGTAGAGTGAAAGAAGAAGAAGAAGCCAAGTGACAAATTACTCTTAGTTGTTAAAAACAGTTTGTTTAAATACTGTATCACATACTGCAGAGTAGTGTCACATTGAAACACTTTACAACAGTATTTAATATTATTAATACACCACACACATATACTTGTATGGAACTTTAGGATCTTATTGTTGTTTGTTTTCACAGGTGGGTTTTTAGTTTTAATTTAAATCTTCAATAATTCACTTCCATTTTTACATCACGTGGAAGAGCATCAAAAAATGTAACCCCTCGATATGCGAAGTGGTGCTGCACTGTACTAGTCCTGGAACTGCGCGCTGTAATATTTCCAGCCGACCTTGGTCTGTTATTTAAACAGCTTCTTAGCGACGTATTATTGCTCAAGTGTATTTTGTGGGTTTGGATTAGTGCAATTTTAAATGTATACAGGGTGTCTCATAACTAGTGGCAAAAACTTTACAAGTGAATTTCTGCCTTCGTAATGAGTCAAAAGTATTCAAGCAACTATGACCTAATTATTATTAATAGTTATGGAGATGTGCAATATCAAAATTTTTTTTTTCAATATTTCTAATTTATTTTTTGCAAAAGATTGAACTAATATCGATTATGAAAAAATCATTCACTTCAATACAGCTCACAACAAAATGATAAAAAAGTTGTAGAAAAATTCTGTTTTCACTTGTTGCAAAGTTTTTATTATTTTATTCAACTAGCATTAAAGCGAATGAATTTTTCATAATGGATATAAGTTTTTATAATGCTAGTTCAACTTTTTGCAAAAAATAATTCAGAAACATTGAAAAAAAATGCAAATTTTGGTATTGTATATCTCCATAACTATTGATATTACGTCATGGCTGCTTGAACAATTTCAACTTAATATCACGGCAGAAATCCACCTGTTAAGTTTTTTCCATTAGCTGTGAGACAACCTGTATGTTCTTAATATGTATGTAATAGACCAGGTGCACAGTGGATGGACACTCACCGCATTCCCACAACCATTGTATGAGCTAAAGCTCACATATCGGTCCTACTCATACGTCGCCAGGTTTACATTTTTTTACTTTAAAGGCCATCTCCGTGTCACGTCGTGTAAAGGGCGACTGTGACCCGGAGAGACCAGCAATAATTCAATAAGTCCATTCACTGTACCTCCTTCACATAACACACTTTATTGTAAATTATCAAAGAAAGGAAAGAAAAGCATAAAATACAAGTAAAAGTAGACCAGGTGCACGGTATGGATTGTAAATACATACTGTTTTCTTCCCTAATAAAAAAGAACGAACACTCCGAAATCGGTCGTCGTAAAAACGTTAAATGCCAGTGAACAAGAACAAACTTGTATTCGCGTCAAGATATAGATACACATGCTTCTTTACTGGCATGATAATGAGCATGCCACTAATAAGCATGCCCTAACAACTGTACACACTTGCTCATTACTGGCATGCTTATTAGTGGCATGCTCATAAATAAGCATGCCCAAAGCTAACAATCAAACACACATGCTTATTAGTGGCATGTTCTTGTCATAGAATAGAGACGCTCTTGTTCAAAATGGAAACTGCAAACTGAAATAGAAAATTCAAGTGAACCAATAAATCAAAAAAGTTCCCGAGTTTCCATCCGCACATTTTTGATTTTACTTTGCCTATTAATTAAGTTTCGTAAACATTATTTCTCACTATATTATTTTTACACAACGGTGACCGAGTATTCCACAGACATTCGTGATTCCTGTAATAAGTCACGAAAAGTAATGTTTTATCATCTCCCCATCGCGCCATATTTGTTTCATCTGTCGCGGACTGAGAAGATCGCATTGATAATTCTAGCCGCGAAGCCCGCGAATGACATAAGCATGCTCATAAATAAGCAAGTCTGTTCACACATGCTCCAAAGATATCCCTTCTATATGGTGAATGACAGTGGCATGCTTATAAATCAACCGTTGATTTTTGAGCATGCCACTAGGTGGCATGCTCATTTCTAGCAATGAGCGTACACACATGCCACTAATAAGCATGCCACTGTCAAAGTCGATACTGCGCATGCTCACGTGCCACTAAATAAGCATGTGTATCAGACGCCTCACAGCTACAAGTTGCTAGAGAGAAGAGCACGGCAAATAAAATATGTTTCAGAACACTTGACGAGAGATTGAACGCCCGGTTTATTTTCTTCCCCTTTTAACTACCCTCCTCGCGGCCAAGTCATCAAAAATATCCACGGGCTGCGCTGCACAATGGGCGCGCTTGAGAATGGCGTTATTGTGATGGAGGAATAATGCGGGAGGGCGGCCAGATTTCCTATGGACCATCTCGAATAAAAATTCCGATAGGGGATGACGGCCCGGCGGAGGGATGCTGGGCGAAATGAGGCGGGTGGCGCGGAGGGGCAGATGATGGAATGTGATTGATACGAGACCGAGCCTTTCAGAAATCGCTCGAGTCTACCACATTTATTTTTACAAAATTTGATGCGGACATTTATTAATTCCGCTTCGGTGGTCAATTTAAAAATATTTAAGACATTAATTTTTCTACGCTAAATTACAAATAAGACTTGGAAAAACGCATCGAGCACAAATCCGGTACCAGACCCAATTCCATATCTATGTATTTTTTCCTTCATTAATGAAATAAGTGCATATTCGGTAATTATATATATTTTTTCTCATATAACATATACATGATGTATAATAAATTAGTAGATTTCTGCATTAATTATGAGTCGAAAATGTTTAATTAACAATGTTTTAATAGCAATAGTTAAAGTGATAAGTGATATCAAAGCTTGCATTATTATAGGTTTTATAACGCGAAAACATCGGCAGATATTGAAAGTCCACGAAAACCTGAAAATTTTTATTCAAATAAAAAGTATTATTTATTTAAACGAATCTGGATGCATTAAAATATTTAGATTTGAAAACAAGATACAACAAGAAAAGGTTCAAAGTTAAGTCGGTCCCGTATATGGAAAAAGTTTATACATCAAAGATTTGCAAATTCAATTCTCCAAGTTCCAAGCTCTGGAAACACAACATAAATATATAATCGAGGACCACCGAGGTACATAGACATGAACTAATTTAAATTTCTTTTTTTGGTTTTATAGCTGGTTCCAATACCTACGTTTGACTTGTTTATTGTTTAATAATTTAATACGAGCTTGTAAATTTTGAAACAATTGTGAAAGGGGTCTTTTAATATCGTATAACTAATAAATAAAAAAAAGTGTATGGTATAAAAGCAAAGGCAGCAATATCCAAAAAGATTTAAATGCAGTTGTCGAGGATTATTGATTTGTAATGTACTGAATTCGAGATTTTATAGAAAACATATATTTATAAAAAATATATTTATAGAAAACGTGGTTTTGAAAGGGATAGATATATAAAATCTAGGATTCAAAACATTTTTATTATTTTTATGGATATAGCTGCCTTTGTTTTATGCCCGACAGTTAATGGGTGCTATAGCAGTTCATGGAACATATTTCGATCAGAGATTTAGGCGAATACATTTTTCGGCAAGTCGAAAAATAATAAGATTATTTATTACTAAGATTATATGGTACAGTACAAAAACGTGTAGATAATTTTTGACTTGATTCGTGTACACACTAGGTTATCATTACCGAAAGAGATGTTATAATAATGTAACTGTAAATGTAGTACCTGTCATCTACTAAATCCATTCCATAAACAATTCACTTATCGATATGAGTGCGTCAGAATCGACAGAATGGACCATCATCATCTGACGCTTCCGCCTCGAATTACACAACCCACGTGACCTCAGAGCCGATAAGGGTTGAATTTCGGTCACGTGATAGATTAAACTGTCTCCGGCATTTTTTGTTAAACGGGGTTGTCTTTACGGTGACTCTCGCGTATGAAATACTAAAACGGAAACAAATAACGCTTAAATTAATTAATGCAGATGCTCCTTATCATGATTTATTAATGGAAAGCCTACTTATTTATTCGCAGTCAATCAATTTAATGATCTAACTGCCTTAATACGAGGACAAAGGAATTGTGCGCAAACATGCGACAAAACAATATCAGTTTCACCTGCATCCCACGAGGCGCGTCCTGTTTGAGAACCGCAGATAGAACCACACATTAATTAGAATTGTGCTGTACCAAAATGATTAATTATTATTTATGTTGGTACTTGTCTACAATAAATTTCGGCTTCAATTACGATTGTAAATTGAGGTTTATATATTTCCATATGACAGAAACGATGTTTCAGCATTCCATAAAATCGATGGACGTAACTTTAAATATTATATGATATTACCATGGATCGCTGTGGTGAGGAACGAAATTAAACACTGTAAAAAATTTTGTATTTATATTTAAATAACAAAAGTCACTGGACATACTCAAACTCAACTAAAGCACTATTTTGTAACTCGCTAGAATATTCCTCGAGAATATTCTACTTGTCTCTGTTAAACTGATTCACGTCAGTCGTATCGCTCAGGGTCGCACTGGAAAATTCCGGACGTAGGTATTCCACTCACACGGTTTGTATCTGGTATCGCCCGCAGTCTATTTCGCTTCTGTCAAAATAAAAACTGATTAGCCTGATGTCGTCACCTCTTGTATGGGGAATGATCTGGTGAAATGGGAAGGTAGTATACGGAATGTTCTATTAATGTCTGGTTTTTCCAAATTATTCCAGACCTATAAGCAGCCGCGCAGTCCCTCGATTTTGTGTAGTTCTTATCGATTTTGGACCTCGTGACAAAATTATTAATATGATAAAGGAATTAATACATATTGGAAGATATTTTCAACAAATCATTATGCAATTTAATTGAGTATGATAATTCCATCGTGTTTGCTAATCAAAATTGAAGTAGCCGTAAGAAATTAATAAAAATGAGCAATTTTATTGCTATATGCACAAGTGGTCGCGAACGTTAAACATTTTACTAACGACACGGCGTGCATGCGGCTTGGCAATTTTTTTAGTGTAAATGTAAATATAATTTGATTAAGCGACTGAAAATAGCTGTTACAGGTGATATGAGGCCATAGTGTGAACTTGTCTTAAAATGGGTCGACCAATCAGGGGTCTTACTAGTACAGGAGATACCTATGACGATAGAGCCCTTTACACGTGTTTAGCTTTATAAACTCAACTTTTTTTTAAAAATAACAATGTTTATATAAATTTCTAATTTTTATGATTACCCCTATTCATTTAACGTCAACCGGTTTCGATATCACTACATCTTTGAAAGAACGGACGTACACTAACAGATTTGAAAAGGACCACGATGCTGAATCATGAGCTAACAAGACGGAGAAGAATAAAGTTAGCTTGAAGAATATTTTTATTTTATTTTATTGATCGTAAAAAGTGCCCTTAAGTTTGTGCTTCACTTGAGAGAATTTTTTTCCGTCACAATGTTAATACTTTAATTAAGGCAATACATGCAAGGCAAATTTAACTTTTTGCATTTTTTACGAAAATCTAGATTTTTAAATTTTAGTTAAATTTTCAACAAGTTTTTAAGTTTTTGTTGATTTTAAAACACTTTGTAATCATATAAACATACATTTTTAAAGAATGTTCTGTATTTTTTAAATATAAAGTTTGTTTTTTTTATAAAAAAAACAATTCTATTTTTATAATACCAAACTATGAAATATGTCAAATAATGTATAAATTTCCGGGCGCCGCAGTAAGAGGCAGACGTGTTCCTACAGCGGTATTTTGTTAATCAAAAATTACTATAAAACGTATTTCTATGCAAAATATGACTAATATTATATTACACTATCCTCAGCCATAGATTTTTTCTGTTTAATCGTTAAATCTTTCTGATATATCATTATTTTCTAACCCCTACGTGCGTTCTTTTTTCGTCATAAAAAACTAAATATTTTAATTTAATAACGTCGCGCATGTACATTTCGCATAAATAAACGCAAAATTATATCCTTCAAAAAATCTTAGTACATATATTAATCGTCACTGACACCGACCGCTGGCTACATATAATATATTATTCTCTATTTTTTGATTCAAGTAATTTGTTATTATACGGATTTAATATGTCGCGTTTAAGGAGTCGCTCTAAGTTTGCACTATGATTAATACCACACATATGTTAATTTTTTTTCTACACTGATGACAAGGTATAATTAATTTACAAAGATTGAGAGTGTATCGTCGTTCTTTTCTATCATATTTTTTCACTCAAGCAATACTGATGTAATTACAATCATGGATGTTTACTTGATATTTTTTTATTTTTTTATTTTATTTATATATTTATTGTTAATTTAAATTTACATTAGTTAATACAAGATACTAATAACTGCCATACTAGGTAAAAACCTGTTCTGTGGCAGTTATTCTCATATGGTATTTATGTAGTAATAAAATATGACACTTAAAGAATCTAAATCTAAAAGAAAATAAAAAGAAAAGAAAATATACATACAAAATCAAGATAAGAATTTAAAGTAAATCATAGGAATACCTAAATCTAAGAGAAAAGAAAAGAAAACAAAATACACATACAAAATTAAGATAAGAATTTAAGTAGTTACAAAAATAAATATTATATTATAGTATACTTTAAATTATATAAATCAGTTTTTGCCAATTCAGAGGTCAAGGGCGGATCACTTCTTCAGCATACCTTCTACCTGATATTTTTATAAACTTATTAATATGATGTTTAAAAGGTTTGTGTAGAGTTATTTCTTTAGTTTAATTAGGCAACTTGTTAAAAACAAGCGGGGCAGTGAAATTAAATTGTCTTTTCCCAAAAAACGTTTTCCTTTAAGGTACCTCGAAATTAATTGTATTTACCAGCGTTGTAACCCGTGTTTATTGTACACGATTAAAATTTACTTTGTCCTTGTGGAATTTTATAAGTATGGTTTTAAGGTATAACTGTCTCGGGTCAAGAACGTTAAATATTCCAAACAAATCATCTGAAGGAAACATTCTCGATTTCTTGGTGATTATACGCATGACGCATTTTTGTGATTTTGTCAGCGGATCCATGACTGATTTGACACACCCTCCCCATCCAATTATGCCATAGGATAATAGGGATTGAGTGATGGAACAATATATAGTCCTGAGGGATACAATATCTACCACTTTTCTTAGACTTCTATATATGTATCCCGTTTTCCTAACCTTATTAGAGAGATCTTGTATGTGTCCCTGCCAACTGAGTTTGTTATCAATTATAATTCCTAGGTATTTTATATCACATGCTTTTTCAAGACATATACAGTTGCATCTATTTGGTAAACTACAGCTGTGTAACGTATTTGATAATTTGTGATGTCTTTAGGTTGACCAGCTTCTGTTGGACTGAATGTTAGGTACTTAGTTTTTTCAATGTTCAGTGAAAGTAAATTTCGGTCAAGCCACTTTTTAACGGTTTCTATACCATGTTCTGCTTTTTGTGAGCAGTTTCCCATGTTCTGCCTTTAAAAAGTAAGACAGTATCATCTGCAAATGAAATAACTTGACCCTCAGTTGGCAAATCACACAAATCGTTGACATACAGAAGATGCATTTATTGCATTTACATTAATTATTAGCCTCGCCTTGAAAAAGCTCGATCCAATCACGAAATACCTCGAATTTCAAATTTGTTCTTCATTTTTCAGCCTTAATATTTTGTCAAAAATCGTAATATGAACAGTAATACGCGAATTTAACATACCTAACTTAGTTATGACGATTCGTTACGACACTTGGAATTCTGTAGCTCTGAGCCGAGTAACTTTGTGTGGTTTCATAAGAAAAATAAATTAACGTAAAGCAAAGCCACACTCGTACCGTCATTATTACGTCGGAGCGTAATTATATCAAGTTTTACGACTTCTAGGAAAGCGAGAAAAATTATAATTCACCCGAGACACGCGAGCGCGGCCATTACACGAGAACCGCCGTAAAGAATGCTCAACTTTTCCAGGTAATGGATACGACATCTCATTTAACTTTCCAGAAAGTCAATTTTCATTGTTGTACTTCTTGTAGCGGGCGGGTCGTTCAGCTGCCGCGCAAACATAAAGTTTTAAAGTCTTTCTGAATTACGATCATCACCATTTTCATTTATCACGATTGAATAACAACGTGAACGGGGATGCTTACTATACAACATCAAAATTTCGTCAAGGCACAATGGCTGCGTTAAGTATTATAGTTTTATTTGTCTTTCCGGCGATGCTGTAAAGTGATAACGACTCGGTCTTTGAATTTGTTTTATCCACGCGTCTACGGTTGTTAAAAATTTTGAGATTTAATAAAATTTGAGATAATCGTCTTATAAATATTACATTTATTAAAACGTTTTAATTTATTATTTTATATTGTACAGAGCATAAGTACCTACTGAAGAAAGTAGCTTGTCGGTCTTGTGGTTAGGGCACTCGCTTCGTGATCCAAAGATCGCGGGTTCGAATCTCACTCCAGACTAGCAAGTTAGTCTTATTTTCATAGCACAAGCGTTTAGCTTAGTTTGAAAATAGTAAGAATATTGATGTAACGCGTATTCCGTGTTCGCATCTCTATTTAAAAAAAAAAAAAAAAAATAGATATATATATATATATATATATATATATATTAGTTATAATAAAATAAAAAATAAATATATATATATACATATATATATAAGTTATAATAAAATAAAAGGCCATCAACCACCGCAGCCTACAAATACTCATAAAGGATAGGAATTATGCATTGAACATGTTGCGATGTAAATTCCTCTTTTCACAATGAAAAAATTATAGGCATTTTGATCTTCTAAAATAATAATAATAAACTCATATTAAACGTACAGTGCAAACAAAACATGTGTATTTTTTGGATTTTGTTTTGGTTTTCTCTTTTTGAATCTTCTTTCTCTCTTTCTCTTCGTAAATTATCTATAAATCTTACATGAAAGCATAATAAATATGAATATGTAATACCATCAAGTCATGTCTGCAGCAATAGGCTTCTCAAATTCAGTACAATATAAATTAGTAATCCTCGATGACTGCATTATTATTTTTTTTGCATACTGCTGCCTTTCTTCTCCACATATGTATTTCAACGTAATGTAAAATGAACTGAAATTCTAAAATATCGTTACATTTACCAGAATATGATTGTCCCACTCTTTCACTGACAATGACATCCCCCTTTTCGTGCCCTCGTCACAGAAGCTTCACGTTTAATAAAATTAATATTTCTTTGAAAAAAGATTGCATCGTTTTAAAACGACATGACTTGTCATTGGACGGTGCGTAATGTCCGGGAATAAAATTAAAAAGTAGCCCTTTCCTGTTGAAAACCATTTTTGTAATAAGTAATGATTAATGGCCGCTGAAACTCCATTTCCTCCCTGCTGTATAATTATTCATGCTCTGAATTTAACAGAGTCGCGACTTTTACAGTTATTTTAAACATTTTCTATTTGTTGACTCAAACCAAAATAATCAATGAATTTTGGGTTCGAGCCTATTATTCGTTTCTATATCTTCACGAAAGTATAGCCTACTTATAAGAAAATACATACAAATCACTAAAGCACGTGTGATATACAGATTTTCAATAACAAGTTTTATTATATATATCGGCCGCCAGTTGAGACTGTGAGAACATAGTACGCTACTATATACCGAGTATATAGTAGCGTACTATGTACTATGTACTTATGTACTATGTACTATGTACTTGATAACGCTATTGATGGACATTATTAAATACAGAATGATGCTTTTTTTGGTTATTATTTGAACCATCTGGTAGCGTTAGTGACGGACATTGTTACATATATATGTTGTCATTGATCAATAATACCAAGGACATATGCGATATCGTAATGGATGCACTAATTACTTTTAATTTTCATTCAAACTGAAATATTTAAAAAATATAATAGGTACAGAGTATTTTTTTTTTTAAATAGCATAAAATCAATGTTTTCATTTTATTTAATAACAATTTTGAAATCATACTTATTTTGAAAATGAAATGAAATCAGTTATTGAATATTCAGTTACGGACGAATATTTGAAATTATTATTTCTGGGAATTCCTGGGAAGATGTAACCAAAACAAAAAAATACTAGTACCTATATGAATATGTACTTTCATCTTTTTAACTCCGTTTTATTTTATTTTATTAGCTATCCAATTCATGTCTTTTTTTTCTTTGTCTATAATGTAGATTTAACACAATTATTCAATTTATTAACAATTAATTATTATTATTACTTATTTTTTATTGGAACTAAGATTGATTCATAAAATAACTACTCTATATAAATAATCAATATTCTTACATATATACTACTGGAAGAGCACTGTCTGCTATAATACAGTAAATTACTAGTGTAGCAGGCAGGGCGTCAAATTAATGTAGTGTTTACTTGCTGCCAAGACCCTCAGCAACAATGAAACATGCTTATATAATTTTGTAAACATTATAAGAAGTTGTCACCTATGAATGTTAATAAATAAATCTATCTATCTAAAAAAAAAGTATTATTGCTATTATTCCCAAAATAGTGCACATACATATATTTATAAACTAAGAGTTAAGCAATCGGCTTTATTGCGAAATAGTGTAATTTAAAGTAAAGCATTAAGTTTAATTTGCTTTGTGTGGCTTTGTACGTTGAATAGTTAATTAATCATTAATTAATACATCGCTAATTAATTTCCAGTGTTTCATTCATTCCTGATTGGTAGCCACGACACGAGACAATATTACAATAATTTTAGTCATATCTATTCTTCGAATTAAACGAAAAATAGTTAAGAAATCTTAAAAGCATTGTCTCTCAAAGCTAAAGCTTTCTTGTCAAAGAACAAAGCTAAGCCCGTAACTTTTTAGATAAATTAAAAATAATTCCAACAGGGTGTCTTTAATTATTATCTTATTCCTGAAAAAGATCTTGTTTTCGCGAAAATTGAGATAGGAATGGAAATTTTATTTCTGCCTTTTGAAACAAAAAGGGATAAAAAATTCTAATAGCCTCCTTTTTCCCTCGGATATGAGTGATTTAGAGAAAAAATATAAACTCACTTATGGTTATTTTCTTCGTTACATTCATATGAGAAAATATTATTTTAGAATGCTTTTATTAAATCTATATAAATAGAATACACCAAAGTAAGAAAAAGGCAAGATTGGAGATTTATAAATGGAAATTCTCACACAGCTAAACTAGTTCTGATGAAGTTAAATTTTTTCCACCGTTCTTACCTGTCTTTTTAAGAATGATTAATCTCTTTTGAAGACCTAAATAAAAATGATGAAATGCTGAATTGGACAGTCCTTCAAAAAAGTTTATAATTTTAATATTTTTCTTCTCAAAAGGGAAAGATTAGTGTAATCACCAGAACTTTGTACTTTTTCGCAAGAGATTTCATTTTGAACGAGTGAAAAAGAGATTTTACTTCTTATATTTCGTAATATTTTTTTTTTCTTGATCGGTAACCCATTTTCAAAAAAAATTTAAACATTTAAATTCTTATGGTAATCAGTTTGGCTATAATCACACTTAATTATTTCAATATATTTAAGTATTAAAATACGCTTGACTCGTTATTATTATTACGTAAGTATTAAAATACGTAGATTTAACTCAAATTAGGGAACAAAACAATTACAAACAATTAAAACAAATATGCACATATAAAGTTTAATTAAATTAAATAGATTATTTGTTTTATGCACGGAATAGTCACATGTAAATAATTTTTCAAATATGGTACGAAAGAAGAACTATATTAATGGTCTTCAGGTTCGAAGATCGTACCTTAAAGTCTCATCTCTAATCTAATGTAGATTACAGATTTTTGTTTTTAATGGAGGGAAAGCATTTTTTTAGCTTAGCTCATTAACTATTTCCCAAATAAATTTTCGTTTTAATAATACTCAACATACAAAACCACTTTGGTAGGAAACTAGCGACATTTTTTGGTGAGCTCATTAACTTACTAATTTCTCATATAAAAGTTTGATTAATTAATTATGGTGGATTAATTGATTAATAAGTTAATCTGATTCATGTATTGTCATCAAGAACATGTCTGTGCGCAAAATTTCAAAATCGGACAGTGGGAAGAATAAAAAATGTGATTAAAATTAAATCACTTTTATCATCAATAGAGATTATAAATCACCATATTCATATATGTACTCGTAAGTTTAATTATAATTGCACATTGGTGTACAATTATTCAGTTCCTTTATGTAATTTAATTATTTGACAGTTTATTTAAAATTAGGTACTTATTTTTAACAAACAGACCGTTAATAGGTCGCTATTGTCATGCTTTGGATAAAAATTTCATTCAATTAAAAAAAATGTTTAAAAAAAACTTCACTATTTCCCGAGGTCTCAATGATAATCCAACTCCGTACCAGTAAGCAAGTACCTATCAACTATCCCGTGAATATTTGAAAATTTGTTATTCCTGCCATTTTTGATGGGCTCTCGCCTAGTGAACATATCGAAGATATGTCGAAAATAATATATTGTAAATACTATATACATCTGCTTGATTGAAAATAAATTCGCATGAATACTACCTACTGAAAAGTGAAATGGTTTTCGACTAGATGTGCCTTCCGCTTTATTTTTGTCCCGAGGGCAAATACACCGAGCACGTTTTACGGTGGGGTTCCTTGACTTTCTTCCCTCCGATATCCGTAAGGGTCGAAAAGATTTCAAATAAAATAAAAAAAGTAAGGAATAGGTACATTTAAGCACGTCACGAAAATTCCCGAGCGGACTAAAGGGGTCGACTAAACACCTAATGTTTTTTTATTTGGAGTTATAACGATTTGGTCAAATAGTTATTTTATATTTAGAGGTTGAAAGACGAGTTGAATGTTATAGATGCAACTAATTTTTATACATATTAAATTTATGATGTACAAATGTTAATATTAAATTAGATCACTAACAAACAAGCAGAAATAAATAAAAATAATATACTGCTTGACGTACTTGTTTGTTCTAGCAGTAAAATTCTCGCCTAGTCACTAAGAGGTTGACGGTTCCACCCTAGTTCGTTTACATAGATTAGTATTAGTTAGTAGGATTATAGAAATATAGTTTTAACACCAACATTTAAATTAATAGCAGAACCAGATGAGTGCCTAATTTTTTTATTCTTGATTCATTGATTTAATCTATATAAATAAAAATGTAAATGTTCGTTTGTACAAAATCGCTAATGTCTGAAAGTTCTTCACCGATTGCTTTGAAATTTTAGCACAACGTTGCATTAAAATACGAGGATGTTTTTGTATACCTACTTTGTTTTTATATACCAACTATTTATTAATATAAATAAAAATGTAAATGTTTGATTGTCCAAAATCTTAAATCTCATCAAGTTCTTCAACTATTGCTTTGAAATATTGACACAACACAACGTTCCATTCGATTTCGCATAAATTATTTGAAAAAGAAAGCGCCGGTACCTACCTTCATATTGCTTTGAGACAAAATATAACGATACCAAAAAAAATGTTTTTTTTTGTAAAACAGCGCCATCTGTTGGACATAAAAGCAACACACTATCTATACCTACCTATAAAACTCAATGTCTCTTTGTCTGTCTGTCTATTCTCTATACAAATCTGCACCGTTTGTTTGATTCAACTCAAATTTTGTATTCTTTTTTCTTAGGACCCGGCGGGTAACACAGGCGACATTTCCCCCCATCCCTTTTACTCCTTCCTCTCTCATGATGTATTTTCAATACAAATCTATACTGTTCGACCGATTGGACTCAAAATTTGCAAACGTATTCATTAGGACCCGGCGGGTAACATAGCCGACACTTCTTCCCTCCCCTCCCCCTGATATATTTTCAATGCAAATCTTTACCGTTTGACCGATCTGACTCAAATTTTGCATACTTATTATTTAGGACCCGGCAGATAACATTAACGACATTCACTCCCTCCCCCTTTACCCTACTCCCTCTCCTTAAATATTTTCTGAACAAATCTGCAACATTTGACCGATCTGACCAAATTTTTGAATACTTACGATAAAGGACCTAGCGGGTAACAAAGGTAACCCCTCTACCCCACCCCTCCCCGTGATGTATTTTCATTTTCTGTACAAATCTACAACGCTTGACCGATCTGAACTAAATTTAGCATACTTATTATTTAGGACCCGGCGGGTAACAAAGGCGACATTTATCCCCTCCCCTTTACCCCACCCCTACTCGTGATATATTTTTGTTTTCTGCACAAATCTACATCGTTTATTTATCCGTTTATTCTTTGAGACTCGTCGGGTAACGTAGGCGACATTTTCACCCTCCCCTTTTACCCCTTTCTCTCCCCCTGATATATTTTCAATGTTCTACCGAATTATGCATAAATATTCTTAAAGAACTGGTGGTAAACAAAGGCGACATTACCCGCCCCTGGATATCCCATCCATCCGAACCTAGATTACATGGAAACGGTTTTTTTAATGAAATGATCTTACATATTTTCGTTTAAAAAATGTAATAATAATTTTGGATTTTTCGAAGTTTTAATGGTTTTTTCAAATTAGAATCAATACAAATGAGTAATGAACCCGACGCGTGCAGTAGGTACGAAACCTGATTCAATGAGAAAGGAAGTCATATTCATTTTTATCATATTCACTAATTCGCAAAACCATCACGTCTTAAAATGAATACAATACTCTAGTCCATATAAGTTAAGCAATTTGTCAGTTATGAAGTATTATAATCATCAAAATACGTAATTATCAATGTAACTATTTCGGTCACTAATGAAACAATGTTTGTCACATACACTATCAAGGCGATACGCTACCCTGTTTATAAACAAACAACGATTTAGCGATAATTTTATTTGTTGCGAATGTAAAATATTAATATTTTTTCATCGTTTTGTATAAAAATGAGTAATTAAGTAAAATTTCAACAAAAGGGATCATTTGGATTAACAGAAATAGTGAGTTCATTCATAATGTAATGTTTGATACTGTTAAAAAAATATTTTATATTTTATATTTTTTGTTATGATTAATTAATTGCTGAAATTCAAACATAAAAAATCCATAATTTTTGACGGGCCGTATCTAGTGGTAAATAAATCTTGACGCAGTAAAGACAGAAATATTGAAATATGGGCGTTGATGTTGAGAAATGGTGAAATGGAAACGTTACACTTACGGTTTAAGTTCTCGGTATATTCACATCTCCGACATTGTTTTTTAGAAAAATCTAGAAATATTTGTCCGTGGCTCGGGTCACGAAAGTTCATGCAGCGCACGTTTGAAGCAATATACGACAGAGGTGCTCGAGCTGAAGAGGCAGCACGAAACCGCTGAAACAACGAAACGCCGAGCTCCCGCTTAGCACAAACAGAAGGTCAGCACAAATGAAAAGCATTAATACCCGTGACGTTCTCCCGGGGTCCGACACCCCCGCTGTAAGGGAAAGATCAAAGTGAACGATGTGGGTTGTAATGTATGAGGGAGTCGTTTTATGGCTTTGGTGAATCTGATCATTACGCACCAAAGCCGAGGAGTCGCGTTTGAATTGTTAGTCGAAGGTAATTACAGGAATGTATTTTCACCGTTCATCAAATTACACATAACCTACGAGTACTTATTGTAAACAAGATGATCGTTAATATATCAAATATAAATTAACGAGGTTCGTTTAGGAGCTGTTAAGGCGATCGTCTAGTAGAGTGAGCAAATTTCACAATTTTTTCTCATATCTTCTCTTGCGTTTTTTATCCCATTTTTGTAGGGAAATATCTCATTTTAAAATTAATTCATCAGGCTACGTATATTTTAAATACGAATATCGTGTTAAAATGTCACAAACTAAATTATATAATTGATTAATAAATTACCAAACCTTCGATGTTTTATAAATGAGGAAAATTGCTCCACTCTGTGGGCCTTTTATGACTGAATAGCCTGTTGGAATGTCTTTTTTATTCAATATATTATAAAGTAAACGTTTATCTTAAATTTATTACAATTGTTGTGAAATCTGTTAGTTTATTTACATGCAATTTCATGGAAAAACACTGTTTTTTAAATTATTTTTATTTTTTGTATGTTTTTTTCAATCCTTTTTAGATAGTTTGTAACGTTTTTTCTTTAACAAATTAAAGGAATAGACATTATTATTTTAAAATTAATACAAAAAAAATCATAAAATTATTCACGATGTCAGATTTTAGTTATTTGATCAAGGCACTGCGTATTGTGTCATAAATACGTTGCGTCTTGATTAAATATCTAAAATCAGGAATATCGTCAAAGATTTTGATTTTTTTTTGTTTTTATTATAAAATTATAATATCTATTCTTTGACTATTGAAGTAAAAAAGTATTTTTAAAACATAAACTGCAAGTAAACAAACTAACAGATTTTGCTATAATTGTAATAAATTTAAGATAATCGTTTATTTTGTAATATTATTTAATAAAAAAGACATCTCAACAGGCCATTCAGTCATAAAAGGCCCACAAAGTGGAGCAATGCTCTTCATTTTTAAAACATCTAAAGTTGGGTAATTTATTAATCAATTATATAAATTGTTTGTGACATTTTAATAAGATATTCGTATTTAAAATATACGTAACCTGATGATAAATTTTAAAATGAGATATTTCCTTGCAACAATGTGATAAAAAACGCAAGAGAAGATATGAGAAAAAATTGTGAAATTTGCTAATTCTGCTAGACGATCGCCTTAAGAATTTACAGATTTAACAAGACATGCTTCTAATATAGGGTAACAGTTTCACTGAGAAAAGCTGAAGGAACGGCACATAAGTGTGTATATTGCGAATCAACACTTTTTGAACTGGTGACATAATTACGTTGAGCGTTATTTTTCTTGAAATGTTTTTTACGTAATTATGAGATATTAAAATCTTAATTCAACCCTAATTTATCAAATTTGACATTTTTGTCCGACGCCTAATCTCAAAGTTGAATCTGTCCATTGAAAATAATAAATTAAAAATCGGAACATTTTTTCATATTAATATGGATGAATTTTGAAGCTTTGTTGGTATTTAATGTTTAATAATAATTAAAATTTATAAATTTTAATCGAAATAATTACCAAATAATATAGAAAATTTTAGAACAGCATGTTCTTCACCTGTTCTGCGACTCTTGCTTGTGAATTACTTGATTATTTATTTAATGTGAATGACGTGATTATTAATTTTAATCGAAATAATGAAAAAATCATGCCATAAATGTATAGCCATCCACTTTATTTAAATGTTGAACGTATCAGAGCTCTAACTAGAAGGGAAGTTGATGAAAATTCAATTACAAGATTCCACCACAGCAAACAAATAGACATAGAGATTTAAATAAAAGCATGTAAAAAGAGTTTTTAATTTTTGTGGTTAATTTTTAATTGGTTACTGTAAGTAAGTAAGGTAAGAACTTACGTACAAACTAAAACCACTCTGCCAATCTCCTATAGAATGTTCTGAAATTTATTAACGCTATTTCACCTTATTATTTACCTACTGAATGACCCTCTGAAATAACATTGTTTAAATAGCAGTAACATGAAGAGGACGATATATCTCACTGGAGCTGTGATATTATAGGCGGGGTGGACTTATATTATGTAAAATATAATAAGATATTTAACATAATGCAAGTTTATCCCCGAATCTGGATGTGGTAACATGTACGGGTTCCCAATGCAGCGAAAAAATGCAAATTTTCAAACGCTTGCTACCCAAAATTTTTTAAACCAACATTAACAACGCTTACACCGTTGAATAGATGAAGACTTTTTGGAAGAAGAAAAAAAGAAAAGGAAAAAAAAGAAAAATAATAAAAAAGAAAAAAATGAAAAATGAAGAGAACTGCAATATTTAAATTCGTAATTTTTTGACGAATTTAAATATTGCACATCAGACCTGTAATAAAAGAGGGACGTTCATTGAAAATGGCTGCCTTAAGCGCCGTCGCGATATTATTCAAGACCGATTGTCTGAAGTCTCATATTTATACTACAATCGTTTTTACGCTTTTACTCTTTTTCGCAGTCCAAGAATTCATTCTATCTTTATTTGTAAAAACTGAAACTTACAATTTCGAAAAAAAATGCATGATCTACATACAATACAAACAGCCCCATACGTTTAAAAGCTTGCAGCATAGTACAGCTGTGATTTTTTATTTTGCAAGTTATTGCAAATGTTACTGTCATGTACGACCGAATTTATTGAGCTCACTAATTTTCGATTGAAACTTTTAACAGTTCACTAAAATAAATCATTTTTACGTGGTGGTTTTAAGTACAAATGATTTTAAAAAATGTTGCACTCTGGATTTAAAGACAAAGTTAAATTAAGAGGTGCTTTGGTCTGGAATCAAACGAGCCACCCTTGCACCATTTCTCTGCGGGTGTTTTCTCCCAAGGATGCGGGCACCATGTTTTACAGCAGTATTACATGGCAGATCAATGACTTTAAGTCGGAAAAACAAAAGGAAGATATTTTTCTACACTGAGTAATGGAAAACTAAAGAAAACTTCCAGTAAATAAGGTAAAACAAGAAAACAAACTAAATTGATGTTCTGGCTAGGTACTTCCTTTATGCTTTCTGTAAAGATCTTCGTAAGCATGAATTTTCAATACATCCTTTTCTTGTTAAATAATATTTTAGCTTTGAAACTCTGAGAGATGAATGTTAAAATGTTATAAATGATATATTTGGCAATAGTTTTTTTTTCATTTTTTTTTACACTTACCAACTCACTTCCCATTAAAATTTTGCGAAACTACAATCATACAGCCACCTCGTAGTACAGTGGGCATGACAACTGGCTTCTCGTACCGGGGATAGCAGGTTCAATTACCGGTGAGAACACAGTTCATATATGTGGTTTTTTCAAGCCTTCATATTTTTGAAATATGATTCGCCAGACTAGTTGGGCCTCATGGCCGTACATAGCGATAAAATTAAATAAAAATATGTGCATAATCACTTGTCGGGAAACATAATGTTTAAGGTTTAAAAATGCTCTTATATAAATCAGATAATATTCAAGTGTGAAGTATAATTATAATTTGTACTGTACTGTAAAAATTCACAAAAATACTGATGTATGAAAATGAAATGACAGTGGAGATGAGTTCCCTTAGACGTACGTGTGGCAAATCCATTTATTATAGGATAAAGAATGAAGATATTAGGAATGAATGTAAAGCTTGTCTCAGCCAAGTTGACGATGCCAGGAAGGAAGGGCAACCAGATTAACCATATATTGGAAGATGGTCCTGTTATGAGCCTCAACAATCGTCGAGCTTGCATACGAAGATGTTTGAATGTGGACGAGGCGAGAATTGTGTGTGACAAGAGTGTGGCGCTTCATCCTCTCTGCCTCACGGGGAATTGGCGTGATAGTAAGTAAGTATAATTATTGCAAAAATGTGTTTATTATTTATTCAACTAGCCGTACACCCGTGAAAAATCACATTGCGGAACATAATAATGGCAAGATTTTGAAGCTAAATTCAGCTAAATAGAAAACATTATTTTTTAAATTGAATTGAATATTAAAACGTCAAGACCGTGTAAATTGTGAAGTGACCCTTACGTGTTGCCTGAGCCGCGCGCTGATTGCATGTCACACTCGGGCGCCCGCGCCTCATCAGTGATGTTGTTGTTGTAATTTTAGAGTAATTCCAGCACGTTACCGACGGTACGGACAGAGAGACAGACAACTAAATTATTATATTTAGATATTATCGTAGTTTGGTACAAAAATGTATGAAAAATATATTTACAATATCCAATAATTTCAACAAGTAAAACGCATGATATATTGATGACTTTAATGTATGATGATGCTCAAAGTTTTAGTAATAATATTATATTCGAGGACAAATTCTTATTGTGAAGTTACAACTTTTCAGAACGAAGTTCTGTGAAATTTAAAACCAAATTGATTTATCAATTAGAAAGACATACAGAAAAATCAAATCCTTTTATTTTGAAAAGATTTTTCTGTATGTCTTTCTAATTGATTAATTAATTTGGTTTTTAGTAAAAACATAATGTTCGTAATACATTTTATTAATAAAAATTATTATTTGACTAAAACATTGATTTCTTCATTAATTTTATCCCAAGTATGAAAGAAACAAAATACCCTTTGTCGTATTCGTGATTCCATTTTAAATATCTAAACAAGATGAACAGCGTTTAAAAAAAATCAGCATTTGTAGCAGGATTTAACTAAACGTTTTTTATCGCTCTAGTAAAATGTTAAAAATGTTGGTTACAACAATTTAACTTTCATCCCTCGATAAAAAACCAGCTTCGCACTAAGCGTAATGAAATCCGCTCCGTCTAAATCCGCTGTCTCGCTCGAATAAACTTTTCCATCTGATTTACTCACTTGCCCTAATCCACCCGGAATATTAACTGTAGTTAGTTACCCGGTATCACCCGGGAAATTTAAGGAACTATTATTGATTGAGATCAGACTCTATTTGGTACAGAAGTAGTTAATTTATTATAATTTTATTTAATTTAATTTACAGATTGTCACTTTTATTATTACAGGTCATGCAACATCCTGATATCTGTTCCAGGGTCTGATATTAAAGCATTATGTAATGACATGTTATGACTTTTTTTTAAAAATAGAAATGCGAACACGGAACACGTGTCACATAAATATTCTAACTATTTTCCAACTAAGCTAAACGCTTGTACTATAGAAATAGGACTAACTTGCTGTTCTGGAGTGAGTTCGAACCCCTGACCTTTGTATCACGAGTGAATAAGTGAATAACTTTCAGAAAACACAAAAAACAGAATAATGATTAAGATATTTTAATTAGAGCAGAAAATACAATACGGAATATTAAATTACCGCAAACGTGCGGAGTGTATGAAAATATTTTTGAATTTTTTATTGCATCACTTTATGCAAAAATAATCAAAAAATAATAATAAAATAGCAATGATCTAAATAATGGATAATGATTACTAAATAACCATTATCTGCATAAGAGAGATTAGACTGCCACACTCTTCTTCCTTAGACTACCAATCTTCCCTCTCTAATTTTATACATCTTCTCACAAACATTTGATTCTTGAATCTACTTAATTAGATCACTTGAAATGCACTGAAAATAAAATTTGAATTTATGAACATTTGGGCGTCGGTAGTAACCAATTTGTGATGATCAATGAATGAGGAGAAAGTTGCTTTATGGTCACCACCCGTTATGTAACGGGAATTCTCCAAAATCGTGGGATGTTTGATTAATTTATTTACTGATAAAACAATTTCAAGTTGTGCATAGTTACCTATAATAAAGACAAAAATAACACTCGACGGAACAGGGCCTCCGGCCTACGCCGGGGGTAGTTGAGAAACCGACATGCCCTTACAGGGCGTTGGCTATTTTTATATGTTTTGAGACCAAAGAACTCTCTTAAAGTCTAGCTGTGTGTGTATATGCTGACGATGCTATGATCTGTATCGACGGCTCGTGTACCCTGCTGTACCTCGTACGTTGCGCGTACACCTTGGTTTGACCTGCTGTCCGTTGAAGAAGTCGCGGCTATACAATGTATGTGTTGATGATCTGCTCAAAGCTGTGGCTTTGTATAGGGTAATCCCCATAAATATAATTATAAATAATTACATTTAACGTGTATTGAATTGGTGTTAATGATATCAGATTACACGTAGAAGGACAATGGTTTGGAAATAACTCATATAAAGTCGAAAATTCCTAATGTAATTTGTAGTTTAAACTACTCCCGGCAAGATAATGTTTTGTCGAAAATACTTTTTGTGGTGAATTAAGATATATCACTCATCGGTTAGGAAAAGTGTTTTTTAAATCCGATTTGAAATTTTTTTTAAGTACTTCGAGTTTTATGTTATTATTATTAGGAATACCACATGGTTGAGAGATATTGAATTCGAACGATTTGTACAAATACATACAAAATTAAATAACAAATGTCCATATATTATCCGCAGCCAAATAGCACGTCGATGGTCCATTAGCCACAGCTAAAAAACGAGACAAAAACCCTGACAGGGAAACAATCATTTTTCCAATATGAAAGCCGGTGCGAGTAGCAGTGGGAGAGAGGAGAGGGGGTGGTAGTCACAGAGGGATGCGGCGGACAGAGGGATGCATTATCATTAAAAATCGCGCAAACGCCGGAGTGGTCTGTGAGCCGGCACTACCCATCAGCAGCGACAAAAAGCAGAAACTTTCATCTCCAGCTGGTTCCATACACTCGCGCATATACAATACAAGTTCGTAATAGTTCCCTGCCAAAACAATAGTATACGTTCTTATCATTTCAAAATATATATTTTTAGTCAACCCTTTCATTAAGAGGTGCTTCCATACTGAGAGTCTAAAATTTGGATAGAAACTCGGTGATTTTTGGACTTCCCGCAGCCTTTTGATTGAGTGTGGAACTCGTAGTCTTAAACTTACTGAGCAATGACCTAATCACACTTTTGGGATGCTGATATTTAGATACATGTAATCTGAACTCAGAGCAAAATAAACGCAATAAGCGCAACAATGCACGAATCGTCATTTTTGTAATAAATTTTCATACAGAGAGCACGCCACTCACCTGTGAAAGGCTCCATCGCGACTGAATTTCCGGCCCGAGCTACTATTCACTACTACTCGCGCGTCGCTCCCGCGTGCCGTTCGTACGCAATGGCGATTTTAAAATAGTACGTCTCTCTGGCCCACCCTATACGATGTTTTCGAAATATTATTTAATGAAGAATAACGCTGACATCGTTTTTCTCATATCTCATGAGCATCATATGAATATCACTTTTGTCATCACAAGAATATCACTTTTGTCGAATATACATCCTATTTTTGTACATCGTTCTACTACGTATCAAAAGATCATAGTTGTATGATTTTTCATTTTTTTTCCTAACAAAAAAATTACAAAAAAAGAATTGATTTTATTATTTGTTTGTATCTACTTATATTCATTAGTTACACCCACATATTTCGGAAAAATCTTTCTATCGTCAGAGTGTTTTATAAGTGTCAAAATATCAAAATGAATGATGTCTTTTGTTTTTGTTTCTCTAAATTATTTGAAAAATTATTTCTATATATTGTTTGCTAAGTTCTTGATTACACAAAATTATTGGAAAAATTTTTATAATTGGACTAGTAGATAAACTTAACAGATTATTAATAACATTCTGTTAAATTTTACATGCTTTACTAATTTCTAATGATTCTGAATTATTCAATTTCAGACCAAAATTATTTACGTGTAAAATAGAAAGTCCTAAATTTTTATCAAAACCGTGATCGTGATTATTCAGACATCTTAAATGCTCTTTTAAGAATATAAGTAATACAAACTAATAATAAAATCAATTTAAAAAATAATAAATCTACAAAGTTGCCCAACCAATTGCTAAAAAAATTAAATGAATAAAAAAAATAACCCTCCAAACAATCTAAAATCAAAACAATAAGTAACATTATCCAAGTATTAATTTACATTTAAAAAAAAAGTTCATTACTAGAACCGAGAAAATTGGTACATAGCACACGGATAAACTTAATTATTATTAATCAAAAGATTGTTTGATTTACCAAATATTGATATCGAAGTTGATTTTGTTATATCAATTATTGAAATACCATTTCAAAGGATAAAGCATGGTTTGAAGTAGGTACATGATATTTAAAATGGTTTCAGTTTGAAATTCACAATTAGGTAACTACCCCCATCCGGCGGTGGTTTACCCTGGTAAGGGTGGATAACCACAGTCAGACTGTGTTTTCGGACATTCTGTGACAAAGTAATAATTTTAATACCGTGAGTGGATAGGAATGCAATATACGGTTAAATATAAAGAGTTAAATATTTGAGGTTACAACCCGATAACCTATGAACAAAATGTCTGACCATTATATAAAATTATGTCAATGATTTTACATTCAATAAAGTAATATACTTTTATAAAGGGTGTAAATAATTTTTTAGCCAGTACCGTAAGCATTGGGGTAACTTCTTCATTCAATTTTGAATAGAAAATATTCCTTACACTTTGGGTGAAATATTGACAGTTACTGAATCATAAAATAGTGTTTGCATTTTTTTTCAATATTTCTGACTCCCCTTTCATAATCATGTAGAAATTTAAACCAGATTTTTTGCAAGATTCTAATCATTTTATTTGTCTTGTATCAAAATGAATGAATATTAATATTCGACTTAAGTTACATTTAAAAAACTCAAACGTTTTGCAGAAGATAGGTCCTAAATATTGAAAAAATGCCATCTTTGATGTCGCTTATTCTCTTTAACTGTTGAAATTTCACTCAAAGTCTTAAGAATTTTTGGTATTTGCTACGAAATACCCTGTATTTATTGTTTGTCTTTCTTGTGATGTTATTTCACTATTAACAAATTGATTTCTAAGACAACCATATTTGAGAAAGTTTTTGCTACTAGTTACGAGACATCCTGTATGTTCTTTGGTAGGCTCCAGTGTTTGCACTCGAACACTGACTTATGTTGAAATACGTTTAGAGCTAAGTTTCGATTAAAAGATAAAATAATAATATTTATTAATTTATTTAGTGCTTAGTTAAATTCTTCAATAAAATTGCCAGGATTGCGATGAGTGAAAAAATAATGGTAGTGAAAATTTATGAGGCGCCTATCCTCACTGGCTACCCCACTAGTTTAAATTGTAAAACAAATATTAGATACAAATTGAAACAAATAAATTATAAATGTGAGGAAAAGAAGTAGGATATGAGAGAATTACTTGCCATTAGATGAATTTGTGACTAGGTTCTAGTTTAGGTATAATAAAGTAAACAGAATTTGATTGAAAGTGTAATCTGACAATCCAATCTTAAAACACTTATGTTATATGGGCTTATTCAAAGCTTACATGTTACGGATTAAGCTATGTATATACAGCACTACAGCATAGACTATAAAATATGCAAATAGGTTAATTAAACTAGTTTTTCAGGAGATGGGAATGGGTTACAGAGAAAGAATGTCCCCACTCGCGTACGTCTAAGATATATTTACATTTCAGTTAAATAATTTATTCTTGCATCATTAAATTGCCTAATAATTTTTTACAATAAACGATTTTTTTTTTAAATTTGTTCTTAAGTATCCTAAGTAAATACTTACTCTAAAATATTATGCTTTTTAAGAGTATTTAGTTTGACCTTTTCATAATTGTTTTCAAAATTTAAAAGTATATAGTAATTTTTTAAACAAGGCGAACATACTGCCAAATTGTGGACAAAGAATTAACGTTAGTTCATGTTGATTTATTTAGATGGTCTATGCGCTATAATATTTTTATATATTAATTCTTTCAATAAAAATAATAACAAAATTAAAATTTTAACATAAGCAAGTTAAAAAATTTTCTCGTAAATATCACGAGATAGTATCAAATTTTACATATATATAATTATAAGTTACAGGTATTGTAATATTGGATAAAACAAGATAACGGCTCTTGAAAATATTGGAAAGGTTCACAAAATGGTTTCATTTCAACAATTAAGTTTTTTAAAATCGCGATTCTGTTTTTTTTAATGTATTTTTTTATCAACATGAATACATTTGTTATGTACCTTTTTTTACTGTCCTCTATTCAACCTTTATAATTTTATTTAGCAACGACAAAAATATATGCAAAATATAATTAAACAGACTGAAAATGGTAATTCTTTTCTGCCTCGGAGAGTTCGGACATGGTGGGCCTACTGTAGGCAAAAAGTAGATATTCTAAAAGACTATCTTTTGTTAATTAACATAAAATTTATTTTCTTAGTCTCACTGTAAGCCGAGAATTGCTTAAAATCCTTAAAATAATGTAACAACATTACAGATATTTCAGCCCAAAGGCACTTTGAATGTTTTAAAATGATATTTCTAAAAGCTTAGTCCTAATAGCTTTTCAGGATTAGTTGCTACTTGAAACTTTATATTTTACCAGCTTTTAACGAACTTGGTTTTTAATATATATATTTTTTTTTAATTACCGTAGTAAATTAATGCTCTCAACGTCAGAGGCTTTATGTGACCTCTATGTCACAAGATTCATCGTGTTCGTAGTTTGTTGTTGCATTTTATTAAATTAATTTATTATATTAAGCTAAGTGCTTAAAAATATTTTCATGGTGTCTCTATTTGAATAGGAGGCCACTTGCTCTGTACGTATGGCTTTTGTCCAGTTTTAACTAAATTATTTTCTTCTGAAATGAACGTGAATATGAATGAATGAATATAAAATGAATATGAAATACACTTTTTATCCCCTTGATAATCAATATTTCTAAACTATATCTACATACTTGTAAATAGTTTTTCGAAGAATATTTTTTCTTCTGAATGAAGGTTTGAACTTTTTGGTGACATTATTATTAAAATAAAACACAAGTCACTTTGTTCTCACAACTTTATTAGATATAAAATCTATATGTTTCGAGAACAATTTTCTCTTCTTCAGGGTCATTTTTGTACTAAAATTTAAATATATATAAACCATGCAAGTATGTTACGGGGGAGGGGAGAGTAAGGTAAATTTTAGTATACAAACAATCCTGAAGAAGAGAGCATCGTTCTCGAAACATGTAGATTTTATATCTAATAAATAAGTGAAAACAAAGTATTTTATTTTCCTTATAAATAGGTTAAAAATAAAAGAAAATAAAATCAATGTTTTATGCACTTGCATTAATTTTTTTTCATTGAGTTCTCAGGTAAAGATTGCCACCAAAACATCTTTATAAAAAGTACTTAAACTTTAACCGGTATTAATAAAAAGCTTTAGATATTTTTAAACTGCTATATTGATATAGTTGCCGGCAAACTTCTTGAAATTCTTTGGTGTAGTGGGGGAATGCGCAGAAGACAAAATTTGGGTCTTGTTGGTGGAATGTACATGCGCAAACTTCCCCCCACTACGCCGTAAAATTTCAAGATGTTTGCCAGCTACTGTATCTTGCTCAATTTTTCGAACGTATAGTTGGTACGTTCCAACCACATCTGGCCAGAAAGATTTTTTATTAATATTTTATTGAATTGACTTAATTTATGAAAATTTTTACAAAAAATAGAAATTTATACTCTAAGCAGGGCTACGCAAGTGGTATGATAAATATATTTATATGTATGAGAAATACAAGTTTATACACGTTTAATTTGAAACGACTTTCATGAACTTTCGGCACAACTTAATTAATTATTGTATCAAAGCTATAATAATGGAGTAATGAAGCCAGGTTTCCAGTCAACGCCTTGTCTGGCGCTGACCTTCCTTTGTTGGGGGCCAGTGACTAGCAGTAATTAAATTTGCTTCGCAAATCCAAAGAATTTTATAGTCTCCCTGCGCTTGCTGAAATTAATACTTTATTTCATGCCCCAAGTACAATGGATAATGGAGTTAAATTGTTTAATATCCCTTTTTTACTGCTTGCTTACTTACTTACCATCACGCCGTTTCCCCGTAGGAGTAGGCAGAGATGATAGATCGCCTCACTCTTCTGTCTTAAAGTACAACACTCACCTCATCAACACTTGAATTATATATCTTTCTTACCATTCTTTCCTCATTCATTCGCTCAACATGCCCAAACCATCTGAGTGATCCTTTTCTATTAATTATGCTAAGATCAGCTTTACATTCATTCCTAATATATGAATTTTCCACACATACGTCTAGGGGATCTTATCTCCACAGCATTTAGTCTACTTTCGTTCCTCTTTTGCTAGCTCCAGGCTTCCATTCCTTACATCAGTGTTGGTACCAGAATTCCATTATGTACCGCCAGTTTTATTCATATGTAGATATAACAAAACAAACAAAAATTCGTTTGAGAATCTTTCCTTTTTCAATTTCGCGCTCAGTTCAATAATTGCATCTGAAAATTACAAGAAAAATTGTGAATGCATATTATTACTCTGATTGGAAATTCAAGATTACTTCCACAAATTAGTGTTATCCTAGATTTGCGCCTGACGGTGATGCCCAGTAGCACGAGATTCCAGTGCTGCAATGTAGTGGAGCTACTTGGCGTTACCAATCGGTATTTTTCCGTAAAACGTGATGCGCATCGCAATAGGTACAAAAAAGGTAATCTTTATACGTAATATGTCGATCAATTTACATTTGTATTTAGTTTTAAGAATGGTTTTTGTTCGAATAAATTGGTAAATTAAAATAAATCTGTGATAAACCACATCCCTCCGCTTGGTCGGAAATTAATTTTTCCGCATTGAAAAAAATACCGTTAATATACCTCTTCATTAGTGCGTGGTCAACCTAGGAGATCAGCATACGTCGATTTAGCCGCATTTCAAGTGTCTTCAAGTGACAAAGCATTTTCGCCCTCCAACGGATTCATAAACAAGCTGTTTATAAATGCGTATATTAGCGTTTATTATAATTTACTTAATAATGAATTTTTCATAAAACTATAGTAAGGGTTAACACACCTCGGTTTTATCATTTCCGGGAACACTCGTGACCACGACAGCTGTTGCAGGGCCTAGCAGCAGGCAACGGCGACAGCCGATCGCTTTTTTAGCAGTTATACATTTGTCCATTGTCTGATCTAAGCAATATTGCTATTTCTGTGTGTTGACAGTTATTACATAACATTGAAATGCTGCCAATTTTGACTTTTTTTGTTTGACATGTTTAAAATAATGAATTAAATCAATTAGAAAGCTCATTATTCATAATTGTGAATAACGTAAGAGCTTTCTGATTGATTGAATTCATTAATTTCGAACCAGTCAAACTTAAAATGTCAAAATTGGCGGCACTGAGATATTATACATAACTGACAAGATACAGAAATAGCAATATTGCTTAGTTCAGAATACGGCTGATTGTTTTAGTATTACTGCAGTTTTAACATCTAAAAAATATTAAATTTATGTATAAATCTAATGCAAAATACTACTTGCAAATGAATACTAGTTAATTTAAGTTAGAATTAATATTTATGATTATATAAGGCAAGGCTAATGTAAAAATAAACGATGAGAGATTGAAATTGACCCACTCTTTTCTAGCACATAGCAAACGATCACTAAATAATCATATTTAAAAATTATAAGGGTTTTTATCTTCATTTTGCATATTAGTATAGAATTATCTCTTAATTTTAAATGTTAATGATATCATGGAGTATCTTTGTTCCACAACTTTTATGCATAAAGGCAGTCTTAACGACTCAGAAATAGTCCAGTTATTTTAAAACATCTGTGGATAGCGGTTCCGAACAACTATCAGTGTAGTTGAACGTACCCGGCAGAACGGTATGAAGCCAATACTATGAATATCTAATATCGAATGAAAAAAAATGAAAATTTCTCTACGGGTAAATGAATATTTTTAATTCAATAAAAAATAGAACAGTATTAAAAATTAATTAATCGGAATACATACTTAATTATTTAATATGTTTGTTTTCGATGCAGAAAAATGGGTCTTCCAATAATTTTTTGACATATCATGACCTTATGCACGCACCCGGTAAGGGAGTGAGCGGGTGTATGAAGTTCAAGCCATTCGCCTGCTTCGCCATTCTCTCCTCGAACACGGCACCGAAGACAGCGCATGCGCAATAATAAGAAATGCTTTCGACGCAAACCTGGAATCTCGCTTCAATAAACCCAGTTCAAGCCATGTAATTATTTTATTACCTGTGTGCCACTCTTACTTCATTGCCATCCTTACACAATAACATACTTACATCTTTTTTCCCAGAACATTCAATCTCGTATCAGACATTTCTCAGAACACTGAAGAAGTCGGATTTTCAAGGCGGGCTATTTCATCAACCTTCTATAAAATGGTGACCGTATACCACAAATCACCTTTACAAGTCCAACTTTTGGCTTCTTCCAGTGTTGTACGAAGTGTGTCACGATGTATGTAGCGGTAGTGTGAGAAAGGCAAGCAATTAAGGCACAACTCATATATATATGTATGAATACTCACTGAGTTTGTTGATGCGAGATTATAGAATTCGGTTAAAAGGTTACTTAGTTAAGTGCACGTACTAGTCCGTACCGAGGAAATAACGATGAATTAGGGGGGTGGCGTGAACTCCGCTAGTTCATTAGGGTCCGAATTCAAAGTCAATACTTAGATGATTTAAAACTTAAGATAAGCTTAAGGTAAAAGTGTTATTTTGTACTGAAAATTACGCTTTTAAGGCGTACCTTAACCTTTAATTCATCTAAGTATTTATCTCTGAATTCGGGCCTAGGTCTCCGATTGGTCGATTGACAGTATCGCATCTTTCAATAATTTTTAGTTTCCCGATGATGTTAATATTCTTTTTTATCGGAGCCCATATAGAATGCATGTAATAATTTAATACAATTTCTCCAAAAACTACATCAACATACAAGGTATAAAGAGATAGTCCAAAATACTTTATTCTGTTCTGTGTAAATTATCGGCTGACAATGTTCAAGCCACTATGTCTTTAAATCGATAATTATGGAGATAAACTTCAAAGTCATTTTTTGAAACATTTATGTTTTATCTTATCTTAAGCATAGGACTATCATGAAATTAATTCATATCGAATATTGAAAATTCATTCGCCTCAATACAAATCAAATAAAGTGATAAAATATTTAACATTTCTTCAACCATTTTATTTGACTTGTATTGAAGGCAAAGTATTTTTAATAGAAGTTATAATATAATTACGATATAATTTGCCGTAATTATAGTCCAAAGTTTAACAGAAGATAAGTCAGAAATATTGAAAAAAAAAAGTTTTGAAGTTGCTCATTTGCATAACCATTAATATTAGGACACTGTTTTTTTTAATAAATATTTTTAACTCGTAATTAAGGCAGAAATCTACCTGTAAAGTATTGTGACCAGCTTTATTACACCTTGCATGCATTTCGAAAATTATTTGTAATCGGAAATTTACATAATATTTATATGAAAAAATATATTTCCACATCGATAAATAATATGAGTCGATCCTCTTCCACTGTTGTTTCAGATTCCCAAAAAATTTATCTTATTCCTTATAACAATAAAAATTGACTGCCTCCTTGGTGGCAATACTTTCGTCGGGCGCTCGGTGGAAAGGTTGGCAGCGGAATTTGGCTTCCTGCCAACTCCTGGTAATCCATAACGACTCCGATCCCTGGATATAATAAAGGATCCCCATATTCCTCATAATTCCGGATTATAGCCATGGTTTTTTATCGCCCTCAAGGACTATAGATTTTACGGCTTTTCGAGGTGAACGCGATATACTAACTGATTAAAAGTTTCGCACACGTAATATTACCCTTAACACTTTAACGAAATAATGTGCTACATTGATTAAATTTTAATTAACGAATTTATTATTGATTCGAAATGGTATTCATTTTATTAAAATTTCCATTTTGGTTTTTTCCTCACGAAGTCCGCCTCTTATATCCAGAACACACCAAAATTCATCCTAACACATTTACAGATACACTATCCAAACGGGTTATAATAATAAATAATTTATTTTACGATGTGCCATTGTTTACTTATAATATATGAAAAATCACGGAGAGGCGTATCTTGGAGTAATTAAGAGTTCTCGTCTTAGCTGAGCCCTGCTTTTGCAATGTTCAATATATACAGCACATTTTTGACGGGCCACGCAGAAGCGATGGTGGCTATGTCGTCTAATCGCCGCGCTGCCGTCCGCGCATTCGAGGTTCGAGTCTCTCTCCAACTGTGTAATTTCGTTTTTTAGCTTTACATTTTCGGAAGTTACAGTCTTATATTTATTATATTTAGATAGATTATTAACTATCTTAAATATAAAATATTTCTTCGATATGGTGTGGTGCGCGTTATTGGTAAATGATTGTAATTTATTTGTTTGTAATCTAAAATATTACTATACATGTACCGTATTGCATCAATAAATATAAAGACAAATATTGATATCTTCAAAAATATAATTTAATATCACCAACTTATTAAAGTGTACTGCTTTCGGTGTAATCATCCCACTATCTGTAATATATGTATAATGTATAATTCATATGTATGGATATGTATAATGTGTGTGTGTGAGTGTGTGTGTGTGTGAGTGTGTGTGTGTGTGTGTGTGTGTGTGTGTGTGTGTGTGTGTGTGTATGTAATTATGTAATTATTACATTTGGAATCTGGAATCAAATTCTCTGTTAACTATACAACACTAACTTCCGTAGAATCGACTTCACCGAATCGCAGATCGCCAACACACGAATCCACTATAAAAAAATTTTGCAATTAAAATTTTGTACAGGAGAGCCTCTACTAAAATATAATTTTAATAAAATGTTGGCGAGTCATCATTCTTCCTGTCACTTGAAAAAAATTCATAGCATACCCAAAACGCGTTTTCTCCGTTAAAATTAGCGCTGCATGTTAAGAAATAATCATAGAAATTTGCGTTTTGAAGAACTCTCGCTCAATAAAATATAACGATAATGTCTCATGAACGCGCGTTCATATTTCATTACCACAGAAACGCATTGTAGATAACAAACTAATAAAACTTTAGTATGTGTCTACTACCATTTTTGTTGTGGACTTTAAATAAGCTTTGTTATAAAATGCTCGCTTTAATCTGATGCTTATTGCAGGAACTTATTGCGGATCAAGATTGATCGTCGTCAGGATTCGAAATATTAAATTATAACCCGCGTTAGCACCGACCCCTCCAATCCCGCCATTTTGTTACGTCAAACAGCATATTCTCGTGAATGGATGAAAATTATTTTAACACGATAAAGGAAGTTTTATATTGTTTGCCCCTCGCCGTAAAGTGGTATCTTCCGAGAGTTGGTTGTTGATAATGATTGATGTTTTTTTTATATCGCGTGCTCACTCGAGCAGATTTTTACATTTTGTTGGTGATTTTCGATGAAGGCGCATATTGTTAACCCCTTTGTTCATTTTTAAATGGCGTCCCACATGCTTTTAGTAAATTCATTTCACGTAAAAGATTAGCGGGAATTCTTCTAAAAGTGTTAAGACCGCTCGTTTATAATAAAAAATAAATAGAAGCATATACATTTTTTTTTATATTCTATATTGAAAAATTGTACATGTTACAAAATAGTATGTTCTAAGAACACAATTATTATATTTTGTCTGCAGTGGGATAATAATTAATCAAGTTAAATTACAGAAGACTTACAGAGACGACGCTATTTATGAGAAACATATATATGAGAAACATGTAGGCAATTCTTTATTAGCTAGTTTGACTGATCACAATGCAACGTTCACCAATTCCACTGTAAGAATACAAAACACAGCAATTTTTTGACCATTTTCTCTCTTGAAGGGACTATGCTATTGCCATCTATGGTCGAAAAATAGTAATTTGCGACTTCTTTCCTGGGTTGCCAAAAGGATACCTCATGGTACTCGTTCCTCTGGCATTCTCAAATTGCATGTCCGTGCCAACTCATTTGTGATTTTTCTATATATACGAGTAAGGGCTCCATGCCGAGTGTGCGCCTTATGTCGGGACTCATCACCCTGTCCATCAGTGTGTCACTCTCATCTCACAAACTCATCTCGGCAGCCTGGATCCTTACTCTCTCCGTTAGGATCTAAATTTGAAGGTCATATATGAGAGTGAGCCTGTCCCTAGATTTGAAAACAGTTTTGTCACTTAGCTCAGATTTGGCTATTACCGTACTATACAGAGTACTTAAATATGTTTTACAATAATAATATTTTTAAAAAATGTATTAATTAATGCATTATGGAAGCATATAATAATACGATGATGGTCCGATATCATAATTCAGTCCATCATCGTATTATTATTTGATTTAATAATTATAATATAATTTAACACAGTCCGTTCCATTTAGGAGAGCCACTTGCATTAGTATAAGTAACAGTGCGTTTACAAAAACTCGTAACATTATTTTTGTTGAATAAATGACAGATGCAAAAAATAAATATAAATATAATTTTAATTTCTAAACCTAAAATAAGTATAGGTACAGGTATTATAAAAAACTCATTCCGTTTTGAAAAAATTGTTTTTTTTTAATATTACAGTTTATTGAAAATTAAAACTAGTAAGTGAATCCATTACCTACTATATCGCATATGTCATTGGTATTAATCATTAATCAAAATATATAATTCTCTACGTAACAATATCCGTCACCAACGCTACCAGAATGCTCAAATAATAATGTGATATAATATAATAATGAGGTATTAGAAGCAAAAAAACATTATTCTATTTTTAATAATGTCTATCACTAAAGTTATTAAGTCGCTACTCTAGATGCGCTGTTCTCCATGCATTAACTGGCGGCCGAAATGTATAACAAGAGCACGTCATTTTTGATGGTATAATTGTAGTTAAATGGTTTCAAAATCTTTCAATTAATTTAAATCAATAAGATAAACTATTGTCGTCTGTATCGGGCTCCAAATCCTCATCTAAAATTATATTAAATTGATTTAAGTCTGTGGTCACCGTATTATGATCTTACAGATACCGTATCGTTAAATAAAAAATATTAAACAAAGAAACGACCGCTCCGCGTGACTGCCAATGTGATACTGAATTGGATACTGGAGTAGCTTTAAAAAAGGAATACTACTACTACACAATTTGCGTGTTACAGAGGATATCACTCACACGAATGCAAGTGGCTTCCATAAAGTGATCGGACCCTACTAGGACAAGGGGATGAAGACGGTGATGAATATATTAATCAATCATTTTATAATAATCATTTATGTTTAGATGCAGTGAGGAATGACATACATTCAGACAATAGCGTCATGAAAGCAACGAAAGTACAGTTGACTCCGCATTTGGAGTCAACTGTACTAGGAGTTTCGTATTACCGGTAGGTTCTAGAGCAATAAACGATTTTGTTTGTTTTTCAGAAAATATTTCAAAATTCTTTATAAAATGTATAAATATTTTTCCTCACTTTTACAACTAATGCGTAAATAAAATATAAAACTCGTGAATTTATTCATATGTTCAAATTAAATTAAATTTGAATTAATTTTCAGGTGTATTCTAGTGTAATATTAATAATTTGGAATAATCTCATATACACATATGCACGGACATCCCCACATTCTGGAATAAAGTTATATTTATTTAAAGGATATTGCTTTAAAAACTCCAATTAAAATATATACACCTCATTTTCAATAGTGACATCTGTATTGGATTATGAGAATGAAAAAGCTTTGGACGGTTATAAAAATACAACTCACATACGAAACAAGTTTTGTAATTTAAAGCATACATACAAATTCCAAAAATTTGATAGAAATGGTAGTCTATCATGGGTGTAAATTGTGAACGTCACATCGTATAAAGTGATCACTTAAGCCAAGCGAACGATATGGTCGTAAGCCCTTTGAACACCCAAAAAAGACTTCCATACCTTCCATTCCAAATAAAAATATAGCTTCGTCTCTATGAGACATGTATAATATATTATGATGACTATGAGACATGTATAAAACCCCACAAAGCAGAGCAATTCTCTTCAGTTCTAAAATATTGTTGATTTGGTTGATTTAATCAATTTATTATTTGATTAAATAATTTAGTTACCGTCGTTTTAGAAGAATACATTTATTTAAAATATATGAAACCTGAAAAATAAATTTTAATTTGAAACCTTTTGATACAAAATGGAAGAAAAGCTATGAGAAAAAGTATGGAATTTTTTATCAAAATGCAAGATGATCCCTTTAATAGACTGTGATTTCCAAAAGTGGAATTTCATAGACTGACATATTTTTGATATACTTCTTTATTTATACATTCTCAATGCAAAATTTTGAAACTGATATTTGAAATAATTTAAAAAATTGTTACACCCGTTGATTTAATAAAAAGCTTAAGATATTTGCAAACAACTATTTTCAAGTCTCATTGATTTGTGATCAGTATTTATACTGGCCAGGAAGATTTTTATTTTATTTATTTTTACTGAAATAATGAATTTATGATAGCGCAGAATTGCAAAAATCTGAACATCCCAAGTCACGAAATTTCGGGAATGCTTGTCAATAGCGTAATTTTATAATAATGTAAACTCGCACTAATGTGGTATATTTTGGACTTATGCAAATGTTTATTCTCCTATTTTATGTGCTCAAAGGTCATATTCAATATTTTCGTCCACTGAATTGATGGGCTACTTTTTAAAAATAATTTAAAAAATAGTATATTCAATGTTTTAGTCACTATTATCAATTCATTCATTTATTTATTTAAAACTCTTTTAAAAAAAGAGTTAATTGTCACTACGTTGTTCGATCTAATGTTGCGTTGGTCTTTTGTCGCGTGGACCCTTTACCACGTAATTGGTATAGAATCTCAATTTATGAAAAAGTCAATTGGATCAGATTAAACGATACGTTAAGAAGAATTTGTAATTTTTTGTATCTGAAATTATTTTTATTAATTAACTTACGACAATCATTCTGAAAGCGCTTTATCAAATTTTTACAATATTATATCAATTTAAAATATATGACCGCACCACAGTATCCGCCATCGACGATAGATGCTACTGACAACCAAAACTGAAATCGTAATTCGTTTTCAATCTATTTTTTGGGAAAATTCCTTGGATTTTTCTTTCGCATCTCGAAGATTTGTAACTCCAAGGACCGATTGAATTGATTTTATGCTACGTTTTTCCGCGAGCGGCATGAATGCGAATACTTTTCTTCCGTTTATTTTTTAAATTGATATATTTTTACGGTTTGCGAAATATTATAGTCTTTTATAATTACCTATTGCTATTTCACCTGTAGGATATATTTAATAAAACTGGGACGCGTTCATGGAATGCTTGTTATATATATATATATATATATATATATGTGTGTGTTTTGCTTGAGGTTTCCGCGAGCGTTATTGTATGTAACAAAAGTAGATTCTGGAATATCTCGCGTTTTCTATAAATGGTCTCCCTGAGAAGACCTAGGTCGACGTTTCGACACGGTATCACGTGCCATTGGCCAGGCCAGGCTAAAAAGCCCAAAAGTTAGATATTCCCGAATCTACTCTTGTTACATATATATATATATATATATATATATATATATATATATATATATATATTTGACTAAGCTTGGAGATTTGTCTATAAAAAATGGTTAATTTAGTTGGTCTTGTGGTAAGGACACTGGCCTCGTGATCCAAAGGTTGCGGGTTCGAACCTCACTCTAGACTAGTTAGTTAGTCCTATTTTCATAGTACAAGCGTTTAGCTTAGTTTGAAAATAGTAAGAATATTGATGTGACACGTATTCCGTGTTCACATCTCTATTTTTTTATAAAAAAAAAAAATTTAAAAAATTTAAAAAAAATAAAAATAAAATTTAGGTAAACGATGAATTAATTTAGAAAGTAGATTTTTCATTTTCTGTTCAAATTATTTGAACAGAAAATCATTAAAAAGATTTCTTAGTTATATAATATGCTTATCTTACTCTTCTTGTCTTTGTCTTTATTAATGTCACACGTAGGTAAATTTGAAAGGAAACTGACACATTACGTAAGAATGACAAATTTTCTTTGAAATTTGAGTTTTTTGTTCCATAAAGTCTATTTCGTTTGTCAGAAATCAAAATGGGAAAACTACAATAAAATGTGGCTCTACCGTAAGGAGGTAATTATTTAAATTATGTCTGCCTGCCTAAAGACGGGTTTTAAACACTAGTAATATATGTAATATCCTTGAATTGTAATTCTGGATATCACTCGTATATAAATTTGAATGCAATTTTAGGCGCATGGCATTGGATTGTGTTAAGAAATGTAGTTTCTTGTTTCATTTCTTCAAAAATTTAGTTTCTTTCGTGCCTTTTTTAAAACGGATTTTAAATATTAAACGGTAACATTTTCCATATTTTAAAAATATGGTTGATAATACAGGAATATATAGAAAGAAATATCTTAAAATAAGGCTTTCCGTACTCTTTTAAGAAGTTTCGTAAAGAGACCACTTTATCACGGAAAATCTTCATCCCCACACATCGTAATAAAGCATTTTCATTCCTGAATATGACAGGCGGGCGAAACTTCCTGGAGACAGTTGGAAATATGACAATAATCCCTAATGGTCGCCTTCCCCGCTACTCCCATTCTCTTCTCATTTCTTTCCCCGCTTCTTCACTTCTGAACGCCTTTTGTTGTTTCCAACTGAAACACGCGAAAGAAAAGGAGGACCTTTTTCAAATAAAATAAAGAGCAAACAATTTCGGTAGCACAATGAGTGTGGAATATTAAATACAACGGGAGGGTATGGACAAGTCAGGATAATCTAGATGTGTCACGATTTCAGCCGAGCAATATTTCAAAAATACATTTCGAAAATTGTGTTGGACTAAAATGGTTGTTCGATGTAGATATTTCTCTGCACCAACCAATTTATAAATAAGTATTAAAAAATAATTCAATCACCGTTTTTAGTTTATATAATGTTCATCTTTTTTAATTCAAGAAAATGTATTTTCTTATTTGCATCCCCCATTATGAATATAATATTGTATTTGGGAAGTATGTTCGACAGAAGAGGTAAAACTGAGCAAAATATCTAGGGAGGGTGATTGTGGAGAATGAGGTGAACAGTGCTTTGAATGCAATAATTTGTAATAGAAATATGTCTACTGAGGCATGACTAGCGGTACACAACGGCATTCTGGTATCAACACTGATATGTGGAAGTGAAGGCTGGAGCTAGGAACGAAAGTAGACTGAATGTGTTAGAGACATATGCGTGGCAAATCCATTTATGATAGAGTAAAGAATGAAGATGTTAGGAAAGAATGTAAAACTGATCTTAGTATACTCGATAGAATGAAAACAGGGTCGCTCAGATAGTTTGGTCATGTTGAGTTGGTTGAGTAATCGGATACTGGAGGATGGTTCTGTTAGGAGTCTCAACAATCTTCGAGCTTGTATGCGAAGATGTATGAGTATGGATGAGGCGAGATTCGTGTGTCAAGACAGAAGAGTCTCTGCCTACCCCTGGGGGAAACGGCGTGATGGTAAGTAAGTAAGCAGTTTTCAGTTGCAGTTGCATTTGAGAAGACAAAGATTCTCAATGTATCGTAGTCACATGATAATGATGATGATGCTCAGAATAGATAACCACACATTTTCATGTGATATTGATAGCGGATCTTGTTAGTTTTATACATATATCTATTTGCTATATCTCGTCAAAAATGACGGACTTTTTATATTTGAATTTCAGCTTTACATTAAGAGGCCCCAGTACACGATTTTCGTATTTACTCTCGATTTGCTAAATTTAACGTAAAATTATTAAATTTATTTTACACAACCCATATCTAAACAGGCTTTTAATCAATTTTATTATGAGAGATCCATTTACTCTTGAAGCTGTTACTGTTATAACATCAAAAAAATTATAACCCCGAAACTATTTTAGTTTTCATGCAATAGAGTTATCTTTGGTACACTAATCTTGTATATTTTCAAATAAAGACCATATATTTTATTTACAAATTGATTGTATAAAGTTTGAAAAAGAAGTGGTGCTATTCAGACATTAATATTTTTCGGCGAGTTGTTTCCTATATAGCAGTATTCATAAAAACATTAAAACATCGATTATTTCAATTAAATTTTACATTTGTACTGAGAAGATTTCACTGTCATTAATATAAAAATATTCAAAAAATTATACCTCATACTCGAGAATTCGAAATAATTAAATCGTATAGTCTGTTAAAATATCATTTTTCTTTCAAATCAGACTTCGGTTGGAAAAATCAGACTTCAGTTGGACAAATAAAAAACAAAAAAAAATATATATTTTTATTCAGATCCAAATATGGATCAAAACATAATATACTCGTAATCATAACTATGATCCATTAGGGTTTCGTGGTCTATTGTTCCATCATGTTGCACTTTCATCCTGAGCCGAAACATTTAATTTAATAATCTTAAATTCAATTTCTGCGTGCGACAGTAAATTCGATGTATATTTTATGTGGAAAAATAAAAATAGCAGTGACAAAATGTTCCCACTCAAGTGAGAGACGTAAAATATTTGTTTTGGTAAATTCTCCGCATCAAATCATTTTTCGCAGTCAGTGCGCGCGCCTCGGTTAATAATTCAAAAAAATATTACTTCAATACACTGTATAATAAGGAATGAACTGCTTATGCCTACAAAATTTAATGAATATATTTCAAAGAAACAGAATACGTGAGTTTATTTTAACAAGATAATTTTTTTAACTGAGTTTGAGAATTCCTTAAGTGACGTACCGACGCTGCCAAGCTTTAAATAAATAATCAGATCCTTATTACTAGACATTTTTTTGATTTCATGGAATAAATTAGCACCCTGTTTATTTTTAAATATATTTTTGTTACTATGACAAAAACGATTAGAAGCGATATTCAAGAAATTTTTAGTAATTGCCAGATATTCGTTTTTGAAACAAAAAAAAAACATTCATTCGAAGACACTCAATGCGGCTGTCAAATTTGTGTAGTTTCGAATTTTTTGAATACAAACGATAAGTGGGTAAATACTTGGACTTTTTTGAAAATGCACACGTTTTTTTAAAAGAAACAGGGTGTCAATAATGAAACCATACTGAATTCTTGTTAGCTGTCAGATTCTGTTTACATACAAATTCGCGAATGATTCAATCGTTTTTTATGAAAGTTTTTGTTTGCCCCTATTATTTTTAATATTCGATTAAGTATGTTTATGTAATTATGTTTATGTAAGTAATTATGTTTATGAAACTCAATCAAATAATCGACAATCAGTGTAGATTTTTACAACTTAATTTTGAGAGTCATTTATATATAATTTTGTCTTTATTTTGCTTTTTAAGTATAACTTATACCTCGCAAACATGGGTACACGCACGATTTTTTCGATACGCTGCATCAAATGTAGACATTACATCGCATAACAAGAAAATAATTAGCTTTTTCACTATATAATATAATATAATACTGCGAAGTTCTCCCTGTTAAACAAATATATCACTATAAAATGATCATGAAGCACTATGAAGAGGAAAATGAACTAGTAAATCATAACCATAGAACTCGGCAAATCACAAACAGACAACTCAGTGCGAAAAAAATCAACAACTTCTACGAAACAAGAACAACAGAGAACACAGTACCACGACTCTTCAATAAAATACCGGAGCACGTCAAGAATATCACCCAACCTACAAGGAGAGGAAGGAAAATGAGGAAATTCCAACTAAATAACTTTAGAAAAATTAGAAAAATCACAGCGCCTCATATCGTTGGCTTCAATGCTTTTTTATTTTTATTTTTATTTTGAGCAGTTCCATGATTTTTCCCTTATCTTCATCTCAGTGATTCATATTAATGTTTATGTTTTTTTTACTCCCTTTATATTAACTCGTGGCGTCTGCTTGTCTTCTTGTCTGACGAAAAAACTTTCGATCCATTTTAAACTCCTTTCCCATGATCCAATCCAGCTGAAACTTTGCAAGCAGACTCGTGGCGACGATCAAGGAGATCTATCAAATTTTCGTTAAAAAAAATTAATAAATTTTTGGATTTTTCAAATTTTGAATGGTTTTTTCATAAAACTTATTAAGTTGTATGAAAATATTTCAACGCGTCTGGTAGACGCGAAACCTGATTAAAGTATAATTTGGGATTTTTTGGAAATTTTGTATTACTCCCTTTCGTAGCGTCGCCCGACCGAAGCCCAACGCGTAGGTTAAGCGAAAAAAAAATGTTTGAACTAGTAAATGAGAAAGGGAGTATAATAAAAACATTGTTTTTATGTGTTACTATTTATTGTTGTTATGTTATATTTATATAATATTATTATCTTTATATACATATTTTATTCTATGTAAATTATACCTACAACTAAATATGCAATGTTTTTATGCAAGAAAATGGAAGAGAAACGTGCCGAAAAGCTGTACAAGGCTTGGCACGATCTATAACAATAGAAAATATGTATATATTTAATAAAAAAATATAAAAAAATAATTTCAATCAAGCCTTAGCGACATGACACTCTCGAAGAGCTGCGCGCGTCACGGAGAAGAACCTTTTCGAGACAGCTTTATTTAAAAATAATTTGCTAATAAGAAATATTAACCAATGTATGCCGTAAATAATAATAGTAAACATTATTTCATACGCGCAATAGTTACATCAAAAGAAAATTTTGAACTTCAATGTAATTTTTTATGCCTCAAGGTGGCGTAATCCCTCAAGTTTATAAGCGAATTGTTAATGCCACATTCCTCAAACAAATATGCTTTATGCTGCGCCATTACTCTATTCTTTTGCGTGCTTCACTGACCTTAATTTTAAATACACAGTGCAAAGAATTCCTTTTTGCATTTCTATAATGGCTTTTTAACAGTTGTGAAAAAATGTGTCGCCGTGACGTATATGTAGGCAAAACCGTTCGCAACATCCGTAAAAAATCAAGGGACGTATAATTGCAGGATTTTGGAAAGAGAGGCTTTTTGATTTTTTTGTTTTTATTTTTAAATAATAATATTTATTCTTTTGATTATTGAAGTAAAAAAAGTTATCGACCATATAAAAAAAGGCAGAAAAAAAACACTAAAAGGATTAAATATTTTTTAGAATACTGTGTTTTTTAAAACACAAATTGTTAATTAAAAAACAAACAGATTTTGAAATAATTTTAAAAAGTTTGGGATAATCGTTTACTTTATAAAATTACTAGCTGTCCTTACCCGGCGTTGCACCGGTTAAGGATTAAGTTTAAAATAAATTTGTGAAGGTAAACAAACGTTCGAATCGAATGGTATAGATTTGCATCAAAAATATATAAGCGGAGGGGAAGGATTAAACGAATAGGGGGGAACTGTCGCATATGTTACCCGCCGAGTCCTAACGAATAAGTTTCCAAATTTTGAGTCCAATTGGTCAAACGGTACAGATTTGCATCGAAAATATGTCAGGCGGAGGGGAAGGGGTATGAGAATAGGGAGGAAATGTTGCCTATGCTACCCGCCGTGTCCTAAAAAATATGATTCCAAATTTTGAGTCTGATCGGTCAAACGGTACAGACTGGCAATGAAAATATGTCAGGGGGAAGAGAAGGGGTATGAGAATAGGGAGAAAATGTCACCTATGTAACCCGACGAGTCCTAAAGAATAAGTTACCAAATTCTTCGTAAGATCAGTCAAACGGTACAGATTTGCATCGAAAATATGTCAGGGGGAGGGGAAGGGGTATGAGAATAGGGAGGAAATATTGCCTATGTTACCCGCCGGGTCCTAAAGCATAAGTATGCAAAATTTTAATCGAATCGGACAAACGATGTGGATTTGTATAGAGAACAGACAGACAGACAGACATTTTTTTTCGAATTGGCAACACTTTTTCTAGCGATAGCCAATTTGACAGTTTACAGCTGATTTGTACTCAGTTTGGCTTGCCATTTTATCATGAGTACACTTACGCCTGAACAAGTCTTGCAAATTATGCAAATTTATTTCGAAAATCGTCGAAAAAAAATCGAAAAAATATTTATGGTGTAATAATGGCGTAAAAATATATTTCCAATAAAACCAATACAATGCCCTTCCTATAATTGTTTGTGTTTTATTTCATTTTAACCCTTATCAACCTACAAGTGTCTCACGGACACACTTTTGCGTTCTTGTCCTTATAAAAACGAAAATATTTATTTTTATGAATCCACCTTTTATCTAATCTACCTCCAGTATTTTACGAATCTAAACTTGTAATGAAAATATTTTTATCATAAATAATTTAATATTTTCTTCTTCAAACACAGGAAGATTATATTATGTGGTGACATTATAATTATAATTTATAGAAATAAACTTTGTTCACACCTCTTTTTTATTGAAAAAAATCAACATGTTTCAGAGCCTGTTGTTTTTTTTTTCAATAAAAAAGTGTTGTTATCAAAGTCTATTTCTATAAATTATAATTTAATATTTATCGCTAACAACTGAAATAGTATTTCATTAACCCATAAGTGTCCAATAGACACAATGACCTTTTGTTTGATTTAAATATGAAGGTAGATTGTTTATTTACATTTACTAATAGTCATGTCGTATCGGGTAGGCAATAATAATCATAAAAATAATAATAATAATAATGTTTATTCCAGCGTAACAAGGTTTTTAGTGCATGACCTGGTCCGCCATATAGTTTGAAAATTGCATATATGTTATGTTGTACATAACATATATGCAATTTTCAAAAAGGAAAAAGAAAAAGAGAAATAATTAAAGTAATAAAGAAAAAAGAAGAAAAGGGAAAAGAACAGCTATTAAATAGTTAAAATAAAATATACCATAAAAAAATCGACAATAAATACACATACATATATATACCAATTTCAAAGTTCTTAAATCAATAATCAATATCAATAAAATTCTAAAATAATAGTAATAGTATGAAGTGCTTAATTTCTTGCTACACTACCGCTCGTTACGGTTATAATACCTGCCAAACTTTCGTTAGTGCTTCAGTCGTAGTTTCTGTATTCGTATTTCGTATCAAACAGTACTTAAAAACTTTTGTCATAAAGCAGTCATGCTCACATTCTTGAACCATACTTCCAAAGTAACAGAGATGTTACATTTGATAATTATTTCACTAGTCTTGATGTTGCAAAATCTTTGAAACAGAATGGTCTCACAATAGTTAAAGCATTGAGAAAAAATAAGGTTTCTAAACCCCCTAATTTTTAACTGAACAGAACCCGTGACATCAAAATTAATGTATTTGGTTTTTCTAAAAATATAACATTCGTATGTACCAGAAAATAATAGTGCTTTCATTTTCTTGTCTACGATGGATCCATACAAAAGAAACATATGTGAGCAATGAGAATAAATCTGAAATAAATTTGTTCTATAACTCCACCAAAGCAGGTGTAGATATCTGAAATAAAAAGAATACATCTGAAATTTATTAGTTCTATAACTCCACCAAAGAGCTTGACTAAATGGTTCATGAGTATTCATTTCTACGTAAAACAAATGAATGGCCGATTATTAATTAATTTTGCAGATAATGTTGTTGGCAATGCATCGGTAATTTTATGGAAAAAATTATATTCTGATTGAAACTAACGGTAAAAAAATACACTAAGAAAATTATTTTTACGTGAAATCGTAACTGAATTGATAACACCTCATATACAGAGACAAAACAACAAAGGTCTATCGAGTTATCACTTAGCAGCCATGAAAGTGTAGCAGGATCAAATCAGTAGTAGGATCAAAGGGAGTTAACATATTTGTCATTCAAAAATATCCAGGACTTCTAAACAGTGTTGTGATAAATGCAACCAATTCTATTCTGAACATTCTGAAAAAAAAATATTTGTAACATTTGTGAGTAAATAAGTAATACTTTAAGGTTAAACACTGAAAGTATATATGTAATGTAAGTTTAATATTAATTAATAAATATTATCTGCTGCATTCACATTATCTTTGTTTTCCTTTATTTGCCCTAGATCTTGGTGATGAGTCTGTTGGACACTACTGGTCAGTTACGTTACACAAGTATACTGGGTAGTTAAGGGTTAAAAAGTACTAAACCTACCTCTAAAAAATACTCCGTACACATAAGTTTACAATCTTTTATACTTATATGTTTAAACTAAGCAAATATGTATAGTACTTACATAAATTTTATGTAAGTAAATTATTTTTTCTGTTTTTAACGTGAATAATGTTATTTCCGTTGCGGCCAATATTCAAATTCGTTTCAATGCTAGCGGTTGTACAGTGTCAGATTCATGCTGCTTCTCAAGTCATTTTAATGGGCTTCTAGGACTTGGAAAGCGTGTGCCGGAAATAGGGTATTTTTCCGTCTATTCGAGTTCATCTGTAAGAACTGCCACCTACCGACAGCCACGTCTGTTCACTTGCCACAGCAACCGACACCTACTTAATACCACCAGGTCTATGGAGATCTAGCTCATGGATTCACCGCAAGCAAGATACGGGGTGATCTAAGTTACTGAAATTGCTCTGTTGTATCGCTGTTTTATAAACATTATTTCATTACAACCGAAAGTATTAGTGACTTTTTAAAGTATATTATTGAAGAGTATTCAATTCAGTGAATTTCTGATCAAAATCCAAGAAAAATCTGTCTAGAAGAATAAGTTAATTAACTTAAATTTCAAATATCCTGTTTACCGTGCTGCTTACAGGATTACTGGAGCATAGAATTTCCATTTCGTCGGTGAAAATGGATGAAATTATAATATACAATTGGAACGCTAGGTGGCAGCAGGTGTCTTCAGCAACACAGCGCGGGGTAGGTATAGATAGGGACGTGATACGATCAAATGAAAACACGCGAAACGTATTTGGGCTTATCCATATTTCTATTAATATTCCGCAGCCATTTATGCCGCGCTTAAGGTAGGCTCGAGCCAAACGCGGAAAATTCTCGGGAAAAATGTTAAGGATGCTTTGTAAATAACGAATACCTCATACGAGTGGAGGAAAATACCAGTGTTTATATAAAATGAAAAGGTTACCTGAAAATTTTCAGAGTTTATCTAGATAAATATTTGACGGTGGTAAAAATGTACGAATGTAGTATATTATATCTTTCTTGAATATTTCGCTTTCCTCTTTGTCGAATTTTTTTTCAAATATTTCGCTTTTCGTGTTCATACCATACGAACATTTATACACAGTAGGTACTGCAGTTAAAACCTGATATTAACATTTTATTTTTAAAAATATATTACGATATATCAAATTATGTACGTCTTAGAAAAAATATAAGGAGTTTTACAAATTATATTAAACTAGCCGTATTGGTCCCGAGAAAAATAACGTGACATAATTATCAATAAATGAATATAAATGTCAAGACCGTGTAGTTTGGTTGCGCAACCCTTGCGTGCGCGACGTGTCACGCTCGGCTGCCCGCGCCTCGTTGGCGGCTAGTCAGTGTTATTGTTGTAATTCCACTTTAATTAACAAAATATGCTCTACCGAGAAAAAAAAAATGTCTGCTTTCTTATATTGACATTGTTCTATTTTAAAATTATAAATTTATTTTATTTCTTCAAGGATTTCGTTACCTTTTATCAATATGAAGACTATGTTGAAAATCCTTAAATTTATTACCTATTGTTGTGGATGTGTATTTTCTACATTAAAAATGTTCTAAATAGAGAAATCAGTCAGGTGGAGAAGATAACTATGACGATATTGATGTTTTTTTTGTCATTTCGAAGAATTATTCTATTATTGATAGAATCGTCGTAAACTTCGGAGAGATTATTTATGCCTATCATTAAATCGGATGAAATGAAACAGTGTTTACTCTTTTTCAAAAACAGCAAAATAATTTTGTGGTGACATTATTAATATAATTAATAAAAATGAACTTTGTTTTCACCACTTTTGTATTGAAAAATATCAACATATTGCAGAGCCAATAGCTCTTTCGTCAGGATACAATATTTCGAAACATTATTTCTAAATTAGTTAAACTTCTACTTTTACTATCAATGTGAAGAATAGTGACTCCTATATTTTTATCAAAACTATGGTTTTTCTCAATAATATGATAGGAAAATTCGGAAAAATTTGAATTATTTAAGCATCTTTAATCCTAATATCAAAATTACGACTCGTTTTTCCAATATAAAAAGAGGGACAGTCATTACACTTTAATTTATACTAGGTTTATTTTTATTAATTTTATTAATAATGTAACCACAAAATTATTTTGATGTTTTTCAAGAAGTAAATTTTTTAAATTCAATAACTTGTATTTATATAAAAATTATTGAAAAGAGATTTTAAGAATTAATGAAGGATTTTTGTATTTCTGCAAGATTCTAAGAAACAATTCTGTTCAAACACTAATGGCAAGTAATACATATAAGGATGAGTGTAGATTTACAATTTGATGTAAATGTAATATTGTTGGTAACAAATTACGTTCGTGCACTAATGATGATTTTCGAATGCGGGAATTCCAAACAGATGCTTTTTTGCGTTGGTGGATTAATCAATCATTGTAATCAGTTAGAATCCCTGCATTTAAAAAATTGTCATTAGTACTCAAACATATTTAATATTAAGAATAATGCTGTCTAGAATCCCCACATTTGAAAATCATCATTCGTGCACAAACATAATTTGTTACCAAGAATATAACATTTATATCAAATTGTAAATCTATCCTCTTCCTTATATACTTCACTAGTTTTTGAATAAAATTGTTTCTTAGAATCATGTAGAAATACAATAATTCTTAAAATTATATAGCGAAGATTGATAATGCCATTAAAAGGCGAAATGCGTCTCAGAAAATTAAAAAGGTTGAACTTAAAAAAACAAGTATTTTTATTTTCATATGTGTATTATGAAATTTATAAACTTACCTCTCAAACAACATACCTTAAAATCAGTTATTGATACGTTTTGTCTATGTGTTTATTCCGAGTAGGAATATTAGACAGCGTTGCTTCAAACTGACTTATGTCCACACTAATCCACTTTAGAATTATTTTACTATTAGTGCACGATTTACAATAAGTGTTGAGTGTATTACATAGTTTTGAAGCTAAGAACATATTATAAAACTGTAGTGGTGAGAAGTTATTTACCCCAAGTTCATTAATCAATTAACACATGCAGAAAAATCAAATCAACGAAAAAATATTTTGCTACCGGGATTCGAACCCAGATCACCTAGATTTTGCACCACATCAGCCTGTTATTTTTCCGTGAATAAGTAAGTCTATCCACTTACTCGTTGTCTTATGACTGCCAGGTAGTATTGTTAGTATTCAACAAGGCTTGGGATGAAAAATAAAAGAAAAAAGGAAGATATTAAAAGTAACTATTTATATACATTATTACCAACGTCTAAAGATATTAATTCCAGAAAATTAGGGTTGAATTTTCAGCAGTCTGAGATGCTTCCTGCAATTTTTCTGATGAGGTGACGGAATCGACGCGTCAGTGTACGTTTTATGATCCAATAAAAATGTAAATTGCTAATTTGAATAAATTACACAGATGTCGGAAGGGTCCCCGAGCCGCTCCACAAATGATCGCCGAGCCCTCCGATTGGTCGAGCACATTCCCGCGCAATATTTCATATCCTGTTCGAAATGCGAGCAATCAAATTATTTTCGGAAAAACGAAGGCTGAAATAAATGCTCCCGCGCGGGCGAAATATTGAAATATCGTCTTTGGAAAGTTAAAGCGATGTGAAATTTAAAGTATTTGAGAATATTTATGGCAGGTATTTTCAATTTCATTACAGTTAACGACTCATGCAAACACGTATGCAACATTTGAACGCAAACATCGATAAAAATAACTTTTCGTTACATATTGGGTTTCTTCATTTTCATTTATTCTTCTTCATTTTCATCATCAAATTGTCAATGAGAACAAACTCTGACGAACTTTTTAAGAGACACAGGATAACACTGGATTTAGTCCACAGAGGGATAATCATTAATTAATATAAGTTAAAGAAGTATCACAGAGACGAAGCTATTTTATTGGAAAACATGTATGGAAGTCTTCATAGGGCGGTCACAGAACTTACGATTTGTATTAGCTGGCTTAAGTGATCACTTTGCACAACGTATCGTTTATCGATTACTTATATCGCTTGCCTCAGAATCTGAGAAGAAATTTGGAAATTTTTGCATAATTTCAGAAAGTTTTCCCTTTCAATCCAGTGACGTGTACACGTAAAAATGGCAAATGTTTCAATCAATCGTATTTTTTTTGTTTAAATACTTTTATGTAATGTTGTTTAAAATACATTTACTTCAAAATTAGCAAAACACCCAACTATCATGAAAAATAGGTAAATACCAAAAAGAGGATTGTTTTTTAGTTCTTTATTTTATTTTATAATTAAAATGTGTCCGAATGAAGCTGTCACATTATATAGTCACTGTCAAAGTCTAAGTCACTAGCTGTCACTATCAAAGTCTAGTTAGTTTTGAAAACGTAAAATTAGTGATAATACGTTGCTACATGACAATTTGATATCCAACCTAGCTTACCTCAAATTTCTTAATGCAATTACGAAAAGGGTTTCAAAATCTATTTCACATTATAGTTCCTAATACTTACATTGGAAGAATAAACCATCAAAAAGGATATCTAAATTTTTTAATACAAATTTTATTTCAGGTTCAAATATAAAGACAAGTTTTATAATCGAGGGTTGAAAATATTTAAAAAACGCTTTGAATGCACTCACCAAGGATTACTAGTTTAGAATGTATCCACTGAATTTATTTATTTATTTTGTAATAGTTCACAAACAATGGAAAGCACGTAATTAATACAATGAGTTTAAATGTTTTTCATCACTCAAACACAGAGATAAAAAAAAGGCTAGAACATACATACACAAGAAAGAATAGAAAAAAGTAATTTTAGTGAGTGAGCTTCAACGGAGTGAGATTGAACTAAGAGACTAAACAAATAGTTATCTTGTATTCATGTAAATTGTCATGAAACACGTCAATGAGGACGTGATGATTCTAGATTTTATCTATCCCTTCCAAAATCACTTTTCCTATAAATTAATAGGCTGTATTTCCTATAAAATCTCGAATTCAGTACATTTTAAATTAGTAATCCTTGATGACTGTATTAAATTTTTATTTTTATTCTCCCCTATTAAGTGTTGGGATCTTAAGATCCTAAATTGCTATTTTCAGAATACGACCGACTGTATAACATTGTACATTTCGTCAATTTTGACGTGATAACTATTATATAAAATAAATATGTACAAAGATTATTTCAGACACATCTAGGTACTAATTTTTTCATCCAATGCTGCCAATATTAAATTAAAGCCAACATTTCCGCTATAATGGTAGAAATATTAAAATTTGACAGATTTTTTCACATAAATAAGTACATCCTGTTTATGTTGTGCTGGGATAACAATCACCACTTCATTATAAACATTCCACCATGATAATTTTGCCAGAATGACGATGATGTATGGCTGTTGACACAAAACAATTTTAGTGAAACATTACAATACAACGTTGCGATGAATCATACAGCAAATAAGTGGGCGGGAAGTTCTTGCTACGCCCGCAGGCTACTGGAGCTGTCTCGAGAGTTTCATGGAAACGAAGCAAAACTTTGGACGTTTGTTGCGTGAATTTCGCAAGTCGAGACAGGCCCTACCTGTTAAGGTAGGCTCCCTGTCTACTTCACTACTGTTTGCGAAATTATATAATGATATTGTAGTTTTTACAGAAAATCCAGATAACCTTCAAGAAATCAGTGGCAAAAGGATCGAGTATAAACGTCTCAAATACAAAAGTGATTATAAAACAACATTTTTAATTCTTCATTTTAATTTTTAACTAAAAATTATTTGAAACACCTACGCTTGAGAAAATTTTATGCGATGTACGAAACCAGTGTTTTTTTATTATTTTTAACCGAAAATCGATATCTTCAGTTTACATAATTTAAAACAAGACATTCACTTGTTGCGCAATAAAACCGATGCAAAATTTACACACAACTCAAAAATTTTAAATCATGAATAAATATACACATAATCACAAAAGATCAAACAATTAAATAAGTCTGAAATACTCCAATTAGTTACATATTTACATTAACTATTAGACTCGCGGCGTGGTCCCCCGCTTGCGTCAAAATAAATTTGCAATTGACAAGGATTCCTGAAATTTTGTGCTTCGAATGTTCACAATTTCGCAATTGTGCATGTTCATAACTGCACGAGTTTTATATTTTATGTATGTGTTATTATTTAGTTGATAGAAAAATATCTTTACATTATAGGTATTTAAAGATATTATAAAAAAAAAAACAGAATCTTTTATTTCCTCGATTAATTCGCATCCCGGTTAATGCCTCTCCGGATAGTCAAGCGTTTACCGTATCTCAAAATCGTCAGCAGGTTTCCTTTAAACAATGTAATTTTTTTTTCTTTACAAATTCGCTGCACTCATTTTCAAGTCCAACCACTCATTTGATAGTTTGTCCTATCAAATGAGTGCTGAAACTTCATTAATGTAGTAGAAAATATTTTCTATGCATATTGACGACTGGACCTTGAGACGTACTTCGACAACAAGAAATACAACGAAAAATATTATCCCAATTAAAATCATTTTCTCTGCAGTCGATGGCGTCTCCTCCTTGGTGTATTGATAGAGCATCCGGCTCTCACCCAGGGGACTCGGGTTCAATTCCCGGTACCGGAAATATTTTTCTGATTTTTTAAAATTTTATTTTGATTTTTATTTTATTTATAATATTAATTATTTAATAATGTTGTCGCATTAGTTTTATGCACGCAAAATCACCATGTTTTAAAATAGTAGGTGCCATTAACTGCCGGAAAAAAAATGCTCAAATATTTTGATAAAAGTCGTTGTTACTTTTTCATGGGTGTCGGCTATAAATAAGTCAATATTCTTCAGGAACCGGCATGTAAATGTACCGCCATTTTTGACGGGTTACAGCTCGTATGACTATAGTAGTCTTGTAATAAATCTGCATCGGGTACCATACAAAGCTTCTTTTGCTTTAGCATTCTTCAGAAGTTATGTTCTTGTTGTCAGAGTCAGAGATGCAAAGAATAGCTGGTCTGTAGATCGAGTTCATTGGCCTATCGATGTTTGCAATTCTGTGCGGAATACGCAAACATCCCGGAAATTGTTGTCAGGCGGCTAAGCCGACCGAATGCCTCGGCTTACCCTACCAGGAGAGCAAATCCGCGGCGTGGTGAGTCTAACCAGATATTCAGGGTGGATTTCAGGGATTTTCATAACGTTGTTTACCTTGGGGCTGCTGCGAGGGTTTATCGTACTCTCAAATTGATGTTTATGGTTTGAGATCAGAACGTGCCCGGAGATAATCGTCACGTGAGCGTGACTATTATAAGCATGCGGGAATTTTGTTTATCCTTTATTTATAAAAGATTATAAATACAATAGCACGTCACAAATAAGGGTATTACGTATACATACAATGCTTCACTAGTAATATATTTTTATTTTTTAACAATATTTTTACATGTGCACATCTGTTCTGAGAACACAATTACTGGATTCTGTCCACAGAGGAATATTTATTAATTACGATAAATTACGGAAATCTCATATAGAAGAAGCTATTTATATAGAATATGGAAGCCTTTGTAGCGTTACCCAGATCTTATGACCTGTATGCGCTGGCTTAAATGATGACCCTACACAATTGCATCGCAAGATTATATATGAATCCATTCAAATATATAAAGAAAATTGATTTGGAACATATATACAACCTTCATAATTGTGATAATTTGGGGATGATCATGCAGTAGAATTGGGGTACGTTACATTACGTCTCAAATAGCTTCGTCTATTTGAGACTTCTGTAATTTATCTTAATGATTATTTTTATTTATTTATTTTCTGCACCCTTTCGGGCTTTTCCAAAAGAAGGGATTGTAATAGATGTCAAGCACAATATAGATAGTTCGAAGCGAGTTTTTAAATTTGATTTTTGACTGTTTTTGATTCGTGATCATCATTGTAATTTAAGTTAAGATTTATTAGAGCTTGTGTTATTGCTATGCACTTGATTATATCATACATGCTCTTTGCTATATACTGTACTTAATTTTTTTGGTTTATATTTTTATTTATTTATATTATGCTATACGGGTCGATTTTTTAATCATGGCAATTTAAAGATGTATTGTGTACTGATATCCGCTGAAAATTAATCTTTAGGGGCAAAACTAATGGCATCAGATGATTCTGAACAGTCTTGAAAATTTGAGAATACAAGGATAAATACCCGTCAAAAATGACGGGAATTTTACGTGTCTGTTACTAAAGAAAAGGTATTTTATATTTAGAAATAAAAAAATTTAAAAAAATAAAAAAGCGAAAAGAGAAAAAAAGAAAAACATGGAATAAAAGAAATGAAAAAAAAGAAAAAACTTTTTATACTATAAAGAAGTTAGGGACGTTACACGGAGTTACGACGGACGGGCGGACAGACAGATAACGATATTATTTTAATTGGGATTCTTAATTATTTTATTTATTTCATTTCATATTTTCTAACCAAAAACCTTCGTTCAACATTTTTTTTAACCAAAATTAGCTTATATTATTACATTTTGCTCACATCATTAACGTTCATCAGCGTAAAGTTTAGAATGTTTTTATCATTTAACATTTGCTGTAAACTTTCCCAAAAATAAATAAATAAGTAAACTCCCAAAGATATGTCACGTGGCCGCTTTGAACAAAAGTGAGGGTTGATGTCGATTTTAGACTGAAACATCGTAGCAAAGACAGAAATATCCATTTATGTAAATACCAAAAACAACTATTTGGTAATAAACATAGCAATATCTATGTTTAAAAGTCAAATATGTTTTATACATGTATCTATACAAAAGGAAACCTGAGGAGACAATTGTTTTAAAAAATATATTTCCAGTAATTTCATAGATCCCTGAAAAATTTCCTTGAATGGTGACAGGTTTTTTAATTTATTTATCTCCGAAACACCTCATTAAGATATTTTATTGCTGCCTTTGCTTTTTTACCTCTCAACTTAAGATATGATCTCACAATTTTCAAACTTACAACTTCTTTTTTGAATATTTTGTCTTTATATCAAAAGGATTTGGTATATTTTTTCATTCATGTTTCGAACATGAAAATTCATGTTCGAAAAGAATTTGATACTTCTCTGTAATGAAAAGTATCAGATTCCCTATACATGATACACAAAATATAAGAGTTATTTTCTTATTCTGATTGTACATATATTTTCAAATAGGGTAAGAAAATTGCACATTATATTCATAATGGACAGATTTGTAAAAACTCTTTTTAAAAAATATTTTTTTTCTCGTTCATCGTCATTTCAAAAAATCAGTGCAAAAGTACTATAAACATAATGAAAAAGTTATTTTTTACGTATTTTTTTTACGGCACGCGACTTTCTATGTAGTGGTTTTCTTACTTAAATTAATTTTAAAAATGCGACGCGGTCATCAAAAACAAATAAAAAAATCTTGAATTAACACAAAAAAAACCTTTAAAATAACGCAACAGGGTGTAGTCCCTACAGCGAATTTATATTCACCTATTTCTGTATCATTATTCCTTTGAGGCTTTCACTTTCCTTTCACTTCGTGTCCTCGTATCGGCAGCACGTCCAACCAATTTAAAGGGATGAAGAGCCCCACCCAAAGCTTAAACCCTGTCCCAATTGAGCAAGGAGCGGATGCAAATAGTATTCACCTGATGAAAAGGTACACTTCTGTACATGAATCAAAAGTTTACTTTTTATTAATAAAATGTACTTTTTTATTAATTCTAAAGGTTATTGGATAGTATTTGAAATGTCCGTATCGGAATAAATAGTTCAAGCTGGCACTCAAATTCCCATGTCATTTTCCCATTCATCCCTATGCCATTAAGGCAGGTTTGCTTTGTAATCTAGAATATTTATGACCTTCTAAAATACCAATTGATGCTCTTCAATAGCGCCATCTTATTTTTATAAAGGAATCCCTAAATCTAACATGAAATTTTGTGCAGTGGGATAAAATTTGAAAGGGTAAAGATCTTGCGACGTATCCGACCATAGAGGGGCCTTAAGTGGTTTAACCTTCCAAGGAAGACATAAATCTGTATATATCGTACCACAAGCTACCATAGCCGATTTGCATAAAATAAATACGTAAATAAAGCGAGCCAAAATTTTTTAAAAGTTCATTTTCAAGGTGAGTTAAAAATGTCTGTGTAAAGTAAATATATAAATATAAGGGTATATTTAGGATCTCAAAGTCTCAACGTATAAATTCCGCTTTAGTTTAATTAGTGTTTTAAATTCACAATACGATGGCATTAAAACCCCACTTTTTCTTAACTGAATACGCATTAGTGTAATACCACAAGTATTTTTTAAATAATTATTGCCTTACCCCCATTCTCATAATAAAAATATCGTTATAAAACCCCAAGACTAAATAGATGTGACTTACTATCGTAGGTGATATCTGTCAAATATTCTTTCATTAGCGGAAATATTTGCTTTAATCAAATATTTAATTATCTTACTTACTTTCGTAGTGCTTACTCGTAACGTCAATGTATATGTACTATATATATATATATATATATATATATATATATATATATATATATATAGATTTATATATTAATAAACATTTTTATATATTAATAAACATATTTTTCATTTATTTAAGGAACGAGTCCCGTAATATTTAATACGAAATAAATAAATGAAATAAAGAGAAATACACATCGTTTGATATTCTCGTAAACAGTCGATTACTTCCCGAATAAAAAAGGGAATAATATAAATAAGTGAATTAATAATTCAAAGAAAAACATATAACTATCAAATATTTACGACTTATTAAGTAGCTGGGATAGTGAAATTGTTAACACGCTGTGCGCGAAACACAGAGGTCCGTGGTTCGAATCCAGGTTCCAGCATTTAATTTTTCAGTTTTATTATTTGATATTTGTGTATTTCTCTTTATTTCATTTATTTATTTCGTATTAAAAATATATATATATATATATATATATATGTATATATAAAATAAATGAATGAAATCAAATGTATAAGAGAAACACACAAATATCAAAAAATAAAACTGAAAAATTAAATGCTGGAACCTGGATTCGAACCACGGACATCTGTCTTACGCGGACAGCGTGTTAACAATTTCACTATCCCAGCTACTTAATAAGTCGTAAATATTTGATAGTTATATGTTTTTCTTTGAATTATTAATTCACTTATTTATATTATTCCATTTTTATTCCGGAAGTAATCGATTGTTTCGAGAATATCGAACGAAGCTTTGACGTCTTCCCGCTAGTCGATTTCCGAATAATGGAAGTATTCTTTGCTAAATTACAAATAAAATATATGTTATTTATATGTTTCATTTATTTATGGAAGCGAGTCCCGTAATATTTAATAAGAAATAAATAAATGAAATTAAGAGAAACACAAAAATATCAAATAATAAAACTGAAAAATTAAACTGTCCGCGTAAGACAGAGGTCCGTGGTTCGAATCCAGGTTCCAGCATTTATTGATATTTAAAATTATTAGTCGTTTATTTGGCACAGCTTCTTTTTAATTTGACGTTTTATTTACATTTTTCAAGATAATTCTTTAATAAGGTTAGAAAAGTATGCATATTTATCATTTTGTTTGACTTGTATCAAAGCGAATGAATTTTTAATATTCGATAAACAAAAGTCATAATACTCCAACGATTAACAAAGATATATCAGAAATATTGTATAAAATTCTTAATTCTGTGTCGTTTATTTTCTTATAACTCTTGACACCTCACCTAAAAAGTAAAATATATTTTCTAGTCAAAATTGAATGTAGAAACTTTTACGAGACACAGTATATAATTTATACTAATTATTAAGTGAAATTATTAGTTTTTCGTTGCAATTATTTAGTGTTTCGCTGCCAATAAATTTATTATAACACCGAGAATGAATTATGTCACGAAATATAATTGATTTATGTGGTTTATCTCAAGAAAGATATAATCCATATCTGAAAATTGTCAATCCATGATGGATCTGATACCAATGTAATGAAACCACATTTTGGTGGAAAAAATGTGTCATAAATGGAACGGCGTCATCAATCATAGTAAACCAAATGAAACATGTATGCTCGCGAAAAAATTTCACGGCAGAAAACACAAAATGTGTGCTCTGAAAGAATATTTATTAAAAATAATGGCTCCGTGTTGTTATGTCATTCGTATCGCGGAAAATTGAACTTGCTTGAATTCTGTGATATATTACAAAAGCGACTGACGGATAAGTCTGCGGTGACAAATTATACATAAGAGAATAAAAAATATCTATTTTAGGTCAGTGTGTGGTGATTCAGGTAGGTAGTGGGTCCTCGTCAAATGACGGTATTTTCTAGAGATGTTTTCTGTTATATGAAAAATATTATACAGTCGTAAAATAGTTGACGCGAGTTAAATTTTATTATCATCAGGTATATTATTTCATTTCGATCTCCTGGTCGCGGCTACCAACTGTGATGACCCAGGTAGACAGAGGGTCCTCCTAACGTATTAAAGATGAATACTAACAACCCATTTAAAATGTCGATGCTTACTCGTCGCGAGTTGATATTTAATTTTAGCTATTATGTTCAATTAATTTGCCAACTCCTGGCCGCGGCTAACAATGTGATGGATCCAAGTGGGGTGACCCGTCAAAAATACGTCGTGGTAAATAATATTAAATAATATAAATTTCATTGCAATGAATAAAGTCATTTGCTGTATGATGTTAGCGAAAATAGTTGTTTGGCGCGGGTGGCAACGGCTGAGGTCGACAGATACGCTGTAACTATAAAAGGATCGCGGAATAAAATATTCTCTTCTATGAAATATAAAATAATGTATTCTATACAATATTAATACTCTGCCTGTGCTAACTATACATTTAACTAAAATATATATTATTAACTGGAAATAATTACTTTTGAATGCAATATTAACTAAAAATATTAACTAACATCTTGAGTTCGCATACGAAACTGATAATACCTATTGCCCTTTGCATTTACTAAGTGTATTACCTAAATGACTACAGCTATACCATCCTGTCCGTCAGGGACGAAACATAAAGTTATACTTCTAAAGTATAAGTTATAATAAGTTTCTATATAAGTTACGCGACAAGAATACCTATTACAGTCGGCTATGAATATGAACTATTTCCGCCTCATAATAGCGCTTGGCACCAATACTAAAACCTTTACTAGAAATAATAAATGCGAATAAATCTCGATAAATACAATATATACTATTCGTAATACGTCGTTGAATTGGCACATGATTCGTCTAATGGATGAAGGACCCCGTTGTGTATCGTAATAACTTCAAATTCTTTTATAGGAGCAGTGTGGAAACAATTGCATAATATTACGTAATATAAACATCTAATGAACCTAATAATCGATACATTTATGTTACAATAAAATACATACACTAGAAAGAATTCGTGTATTAGAAATAAAACATTTTCGATTTGAGACAAACCAGTAAAATCGTTCGAACGGCGCAAAGGGAAAAATTCACACATATTAAATAACACTGAAATTAATAATTATAAACACTTTGTATTAGCAAATTCTTACCTTGAATGGTTTCGTTCTAGACGTGCATGAACCTGTTCATATTAATTCCATGGGAAAATAATACATATATTTTCTATCTACGAAATAAGACATTTTTGAAGCAAAACTTCTTTATAAATAAGTAGATAAGGTCTCGGGGATGGTTTGTTCGAAAGGATTCTACAACAGCCCGTGAGTTTATATGAAATAATAGTTTCTTTGAATGCTAAGTTTTGGTTTTTTAAACCCTCAGCATCTCTGCTGAGAGGGGTTGAGGCTCCGCGCCCGCCTAAACCCGGTGGCCGACTTCCTAAGTGACTAAACGACCCCCCTTGTTCCTCCGGAACTTACTGCATCCCGAGACTCTATCTCTTCTTTACGAGATGTGATCCCGTGACGCCCCTCTTTTAGGCTTATAATTGAGAAGGCCGTACTCTTTTGGTACGAGTTTCTGATGATGTGTGTTGTCTTGAGGCGCCTTTCTTTTAGGCCGTGTTTGAAGAATCATGTACTCTTTTGGTACGAATTGATGACGACATTAGCCTCCTTTGCGGGCATAGTCAGCGATGTTACAAATTATTGTGCAATCTCATTATGCCTTTTCAGAATGGCGTCCCACGATTCTGCATCTTGCAACATTTACTTTGGTCAAATGTTAGGGTGTTAGTAACATATTTATAATATCCCAGCTATTCCATATGAGTGAATGATTTTTATACTGATTCTAGCTCTGTCTTTTTTTACAGAGGATGACATAGAAGTTAACGTTTTCTATTGAGATTTCATAGCATTCAGGCATGAAAATCCTTCCAAAGTCAGAGAATTCACGACGTTGGTTTACGCTGTTTTTGAGCAAGATGAGGCGCGAAGGTCGAGTCTAGTGGCCACTCCTATCAACAAGGGAGGTCCCGCTTTTAAGAGTACCTCACAGGGGCTTGCGCGAATTCCAGGCTTATGACACGAGCGTCATCCACAACCTCACCTAGCTCAACGTTCTTAAACCAGAAAACTCCAATTTCAGTTAGATCTCCCCATTCTGTCCTTTACTCGTCGTTCTGAAGCTACTTGTTAAGCCAGATGTACCGAGGTACTCAAATCATAAAGACTTGGCTGAAGACCGGATTGCGCAATACTTATGCAACACAATTATTATAAGGCTACTAAGCATTTCTTATAGAATTACGTGTATTCAATTATTAGTAAAAATAGTTTGAAAATCCCCATACTTTAAAATATATTCGTTCGGAAGAATTTCTCGTACGATTTGGATTGATATCTGGTTATGCAATACATAACGCGTCGACAATATTATGAATCTATTACGCACTGCTTATAGAGCTCCGTAAAATCAATTGTTAATACAAATGGTATGAAAATCCCCATGCATCAAAATATATTCGTTTGGGAGATATTCCCGTACGAATTGAGCCAAGATCACACAAGAAATCGTGATATTAATTATACATTATTGCTCCGATTTTAAATCTTCCCAAAATAAATACATTTCAATAGTGAAAATAATTAATCGATAGATAATATAAATGTGTTCCTTAGCTGTTACACAGTGGCGGTATGATCCTCTCTGGTACTGATGAATGGTAGATTCCTCCATACGTCCGGGCAGCAACTCCGTCCGCAAATGCTGTTCTGGAACTCAGGGCTCCGTCGGTAGTCTGTTGGGCAGCGCTCCCGCTCGCAAGTCTGGTCTCGAACTGAAGGGGCTGAGTATATCGTGTTCGCTCCTTTTATACTCTCGATTGCACCATATCTTCGAAATCCACGCTAGTGCAGTGACTCATCCTATGAGCGATGACCTCACCGCCGGCGCTCGCCATTGGCCGGATTCAGTCACTAGGACGGTCGCCTCCGGCTCAACCCGTCGAAGGCAAAGCGCGCCTGTGATTGGTCCGTTTCGTTAAGATAATGGTAAAGCACTCGCTACACGCGAGACTTGCTGTTCCTATTCATAAATAATAAAGGCTCGTTCGCACCTACTCACAAGTCGAGTCTATTAGGATTGGCAAACGATATTAATTTAACACAGAATTATATCTATGGTATAATAAAAATCTAAGAAATATTACTTGTATAGCTGAATATTCAATATTTTGTTAGCCTCTTGTAATACATAGAATCTTAAGAAGAAATATATCAGGCTTTTACTTTTAAACGATTCCAAACAGAAGAAATATATTTTTGATGTCCATACTTGACTTTTTTGAATATTATTATTTTAAGATTTTCTAAATTTATTAAATCTATCTCTATGTCGACCATCACACGTCCGTCTCTCTGTCCATCCGTATGTCCATCTGTCTGTCTGTCTGTCCCCGTAACTTCGTGTAACGTCCATTATTTCGTTGAAATTCATGGCTAAAAAATCTAAATAAAACTAAATTAAACCGGGATGGGACTTGAACCCCGAACCAGCTGCCCAATACATGTTACCTCTCTGTGGACCGCCAAAATGATGCTATAAATATATTATACGGCTTAGCAAAGATGCGAACCATTTTTCCGTCGTTTTTGATGGGTTGCAGCAAGTTACTTAATTATTTTACATTTTAGACTATTGCAATTTTAAATGAGACCTTTGGAAAGTAGTTGTGAAATGTTCTAATTAAATATGTTGATTCAAACATGATTGATTTTAAAAACCCGAAACAGGAAGCAGAAATCGCTATTCTGTGTTGTTATATATATAAATGATGGTATAATATCACTTTTTAACACCCAACAGTTGTGCAGTAATGGTATATTTTTAAATTAAAATAAATACATCAATATTTTGTTACACACACATGGATAGTAAAGTCGGACATCCACGATATCTGGGTGTTCTTAAAATTTCTCCGTTTATTTGATGTCGAAACAACATTTATATCATCACGCAAACCAGTCATTTGAATCTGGAGTCTTGTCAGAAATATAAGTTTTTAAAAATATTATTTGTAATAAGTAAATAATAAAAGATAAAAAATAAAAGAGGAAAGCAAATAAAGTAAGAAGCAAGTATATACTAAAGCAGATGCTTAAATAAAGCATAATATTATAATAAAAATATAAAGTAGAAGGCAATAAATAGCACAAGTTTAGTAAAGCATAAAATAATAAAAATTTTACATAACAGTTTGTCATCTCGCCCCATCAACAAGTGAAATACAATCCACTTGCAAATAAAATATGTTAAAATATTATAAAGTTGGTGGCAAAAACGTCAAATTGCTCGTATTTGTTTGCTAATCTAGGATATTTTTATTGTAACGCAAAACAGTCCCTGCAACCTGGAGTTTTTACCAAACTTTAAGTTCTTATTTAATATTATATAAAATAAGTAGGTACTAATATTACTATTGACATATTGACATTTGACAGATGTCTTGATACTTATATATTTTTGAGTGTTGTGGTAACAATCACCAATAATATTTTATTAACGATATTACAATAATTAAATTAATATATTTAGTATTCAAATTCATGGCAAACTTTGTTTTTGCAACCATGTGATTTTATGTACTATATTTAACGAATCTGTTTCGGAAACTGTAATTTATTTAACAGGTAATTGAGATTAATTAAACTGTCATTTATATACAAATATTATCCAAAATAATAATTCTAAGCTAATGGATTATTTTTTTATTCCTAAACTGCGCAATAAAATAAATGAACTCAATTGTTTATGTCATAAAAAAATAATCATAATTTTCTAAAATTAATAATAATAATAATGCATTCAATATAGAAAAACTATTATTTTTAGGTTAATAGATTTTAAGAACATGGAGTCATCAAATAAAAAAGAAATTCTTTGGGGAAAAATTAAAAAATACAATAAATCGAGGTGACTGTAATAGATTCATCGCACCAATTAAAGATTGTTATTAACTTTACGATGTTGTAATTTCTACGGCTGCAAAGTACTCTGGTTCGAAATACCCTGTACTGGTTTTCAGAAGGCAAGTTAAGAAAAAATAATGTAATGAGTGTTTATGAGAAAGTTATGATTAAATTTTCTCGGAAAAGTCCCAGAGAGTAAGAGAAATCCTACCGCTTTTTAATTTCATGATATTAATCTGATTTTTATGAAATTGAGTTAAAATGCGATGTTTTTTTAAGTCTGCCCTTTTAAAAATGCCTATATACAGGTGTAACACAGATTTTGGGATTTTGGGACTTTACTTGATTATGGGTCGAAAATGTTCAAGCAATCACGACTTAATATCAATAGTTATGGAGTTATGCAATATCAAAGTTTCATTTTTTTTCAATATTTCTGAATGATTTTTTATAAAACGTTGAACCATCATTACGGTAACTTACATCAATTACGAAAAATTTCTTCATTTCAATATAAGTAAAATAAAAATACAATTGGAATCGGAATGTTTTTATTGTTTTAATTAACTTGCATTGAAACGAATGAATTTTTCATAATCGATATAAGTTACAGTAATAAATTTTCAATGCTTTCTAAAAAATAAGTCAGAAATATTTAAAAAATGCAAACTTTGATATTGCTTAACTTCATAACTATTGATATTAATTAGGTCATGTTTGCTTGAAATTTTTTGACTCATTATTAAAGCAGGAATCCATCCGTAAAGTATTGTGGACTAGCTCTATTATACCTGTATATTGAGATTTCAAAAGAAAAAAAAAGTAATTTGCACACTTTTTTTAATTTTCTGTTACGTCAAAAAAAGCCTGTTATTCTACAATCAATTTTTATGATTTAAGACAAATATATGTAAATAGAATCTACAGTACAATAATTAAAGTTTAAATGTTTTTTATATATTTATTTCTATATTTATGTCAAACTGACATATAGTAGGCTAGTAAACTCCATTTGGTAGAAAATAATTAAATTGAATTTAAAATGCAACAATTTTTCACATTACCTATAACACAAAAATATATTTGAACTACAGGTAATATACAAATACACGTATGTAAAAAAGTACATTTATGTAATTACTGTGAATAAATCATTCTAATAAATAATTCATGTTCGGCATTACATTAGGTATTACCTACCTATCCATTATAATGGAGCTTCAATTCATTCATAGTAATGAAACAGAAAGAATTACACGCAGTCGAGGATTAAACAGCAGTCTACAAGTATTACAGTAAATTAGAAATCACTGGGCATGTTTAGAAGTCAGTCGATCATACTGGAAACTTCTTATATATGAAGCGACATAGCCGCTGCGCGGAATAGTTTTTTTTTACAGTGAAGAAAAACAATAGAAAGAGCGAAACAGACAGCGATGGGCGGATATTGACCACCAATTATGTACCTACCAGCATGTGGGAAGTGTTCGAAAGTAATCAAAGCGATACAAACGACGTGAATCAGAATTTTTAGATACAAGTTGAAGATTATCGAGTGACTAGTGCGAATTATCATAAAGATCTCCGGTTAAATTAAAGTAATTTAAAGTGCGATTTGCTTCCGAACGCCACAATTTTGTGACCATGTATAGGTAAATCTATAATTATATTTTATAATTATAATGTATCAATAACTCGAATGCGACAAAACACATCGGGGCACATAATGCACGACGTTATTCCCAAAAAATATCGTCCATAACTATGTAAACTATGTATTTGTAAATTATTTTATTAATTTTCCAATTTTTATAACCTCACCCTGTACAACAGACGATTTATAAATATCTAAGCAAAATCAATCAGTGCCAAAAATATTAAATGCATCCAGCCAAATAACTGTAATATAATTCAGCAAAAAAAAAAACAATTTCAACATTTGAGAATTTGACGTTACCGTAAACATTTCTGCGCGAATGCACCTTTAACTTCGGCCATCGGCGCTGCATTCGCTGACAGCAATGTAAAACATTTTCACCAAAAAACTGCAACACCACCCATGTGAACAGTCATTTTTTGCTTAATTTGTTCCCTGCGCCCCCGTGCACAGGGGCGGGATTCGCGTGCGGCGGGAATTTGATTAATCGAGGCGAGCGTGGATTTGAGCGGTCGGTATATTATTAATAACCAGAGCCGGCGGGACGTGAATGAATTTATTTAGCCCAAAATAGGCGCGGTAATAGCGCGCCGTAAATCTCGCGCGCAGATTTAATTGTATTTATCCGATAGTCGCAAAAATATGCATTGAAAAATTTGCTCTGAAAGTTCAACGGGCGAATGCATTATGCCTGTTTAATATTTTCAATTGCATTCCAACCGGGAAATTTTCCCATGTAAACTACACTACTGCTATCATTATTTTCAGTAAAATAGTATGCACAAATCCCGAAAGTACCGTTTTAAGCAGGGGAACTAGGGGAGACCGAGGTTAGTGACACACGTTGAAATAAAAAAATTAATTTAATTTAATTTAATATCTGGAATACTTAAAGCTTATGAAAAATGGAAATCTTATGTTATGCTTAAATTTAAAACAACCCAAATGCAGAACCGCTATTATTTTATCTACTATAATAATCTACCTTTCAAAATACGCTGCATCAATAACCTTTCAGAACATTAAAACTTAAATTCATAAATCATTTAAACTTATAGCTTTTTTCAAAATACTTTAACATTTCATTATTTTTTAAGAATCAACTTAAGATACCTATTTGACAATTTGTGACAATAATAACAATTCTTCGGCGGAGCCTGTAACCGCTAGGAGATGCGTCCCCAGGTGGCGGATAGGGGAAAGCTCGCCAGATATGGAGGGCAGGAGGGAAATAAAATACCTCTCGCAGACCAACAGGCAGTAGCGTCTGACCCATAATGAACGGCTACAAACAGCGTCTGTTCCCTATGTTAAGGGCGGCTGATTTAAAACTCACCAACCGGTCTGGCAAGCAAGGTGTTCTAATGCCAAACACCTTCCAAAATGAAAAATAAGGAAGAGGCCTATATCTAGCAGTGGAAAGACGAAGGCTGATGAAGAAGAAGAAGAAGAATAACAATTGAGTAATGATTTTATACCATAATTTTTTTTATTTTGCGCGTGTTAACGTAAGTATTACAAGTATAATTTAAATCGGTGGATCTGTGTTTCTGCATTGCTACGGAAGGGTTAAGAATAATTATCTGTCGCTTTTTAAATTTTCCTGAATTCCATGGCAGTCAGATTTGTAAATGAGAATATATATTTTTATATGTCCCGCGGGTCCGTGTCACCCTCTGTCGTGCGGAAGGAGCATAGGGAACTGACAGGAGAGAATTTGCTAGTGTATTTTTTTTTGTTTTTCTGGCGTTTCGGATGACTGTGTTCGCAGACATGTCGGACATGAGGAGGACACTGAAGAATCTTCCGAGATTGTTCTTGATTAATTAATTATTTACTAACATTTTTGCATGAATTTTTCTGGTCTAAGAGAGGTTGCATTATTTTTCCACGACATTTTCTACGGTGCGGTGGTGTCTTCTGCATTAAAATATACCTATTCTTATCACACATTTGAAATTAAGTCATACTTCTTTTTTAGTTCTACTTATTTAATTTTGGTGAAACACGTTTCGCCTCATGAGAGCATTATCAATCTCACTATTTTACAATCAACGACTTGTATTTATATGAAACTATTGAAAGGAACTATTTTTTGGCAGCGGCCTGTCGATTAATGCTAATATTTTCTTAATTATTACAAAAAATGTTCAGTTTATTACTTTTATATAAAAACAAAGGTTCGATCTAAATTATTGCCTTATATATTGTCTAAGATATATATTCTGATGTAAATGAATAATAAAAACCCACATTTTCGTTAAAAAAACGCCAAAATATGCATTTGTAGTGAATGTCCAGCCTTAATATTAGGTCCTTACATATGAAATTGGCGTTTTGCCGTACTGGCAAATTTGATCTCAAATATCTTCTCTTTAGTTAGGAATTCCAAATCCAAATTTATACAGCTATTTACTCATGTATTTGTGTTTTGAAAATTATAATTCATTTGTTTTTTCCTCAATTGTTTTTTACTTTGAGTCACTCAGTTTACAAAATGAAAAACTTGAAATATCGCGTTATTTACGAGTACGAGTTCCACCGTGGCACCAGTGCTGCAGAAACGGCTCGAAGGATTAATGATGTGTATGGCGACGGTGCCGCAAAAGAAAACACAGTGCGTTTTTGGTTCCAACGTTTTCGTTCTGGAAATTTCGACCTGCAGAACAAGCCCCGTGGACGGCCGGAGACCAAAGTTGATAATGAAGAATTGAAGGCTATTGTGGAAGCGGATCCATCGCAAACCACATCCGAGTTAGCTGCAGGCTGCGGTGTTAGTGATAAAACTGTTTTAATCCACTTGAAGCAAATTGGTAAGGTGAAAAAGCTTGAAAGGTGGGTACCTCACGAATTGAGTGAAGCAAATCAACAAACGCGCGTTGACTGCTGCGTTGCATTACTCAACCGGCACAATAATGAAGGGATTTTAAATCGAATCATTACCTGTGATGAAAAGTGGATCCTGTACGATAATCGGAAGCGCTCATCGCAATGGCTGAACCCTGCCGAACCAGCCAAACCATGCCCCAAGCGAAAATTGACTCCAAAAAAGTTACTTGTGAGCGTTTGGTGGACTAGTGCTGGTGTCGTTCACTACAGCTTTCTTAAATCTGGCCAGACGATTACGGCAGATGTCTATTGTCAGCAACTGCAAACCATGATGGAAAAGCTAGCTGCTAAACAACCGAGGCTGGTTAATCGCTCTAGGCCACTGCTGCTTCATGATAACGCTAGACCACACACTGCACAACAGACGGCTACCAAATTAGAGGAGCTTCAATTGGAATGTCTAAGACATCCACCGTACTCTCCGGACCTTGCCCCAACAGATTACCATTTTTTTCGAAATTTGGATAACTTCTTGCAAAGGAAAAAATTCAACTCCGATGGGGCAGTCCAAACCGCCTTCAAAGATTTTATTGATTCCCGTCCGAATGGTTTTTTTAGTAAAGGGATCGATGAACTACCTATGAGATGGCAAAAGTGCATAGATAGCAATGGTACATACTTTGATTAAATAAATATATTATAATAAAAAAAAATCAGCTTTATGTTCCTCCCATACTAAACGCCAATTTCATATGTAAGGACCTAATATAAGGGATTTAAAAACTAGTGTTTTTGTTTTCATATGTGTGATTATGGAGTTCTACAAACTTTCCTTTCCTCCTCTCTTATGTAAAGCAAATCTTACAACGTCAAAATACTTAGTCTTGTTATATAATATCTTTGATATCGATGACATTAATTAAACATTTCCATTACCTACACTGCATTTCGGTCCACGTCAGTATTAATTGTATGCACCGAACTCTGCCTGATGCCGAAAATATACGACCAATACAAAGTTGCGCAAATTAATTGAAGAAACAGTGCTCGACAACGATCAATTTATATAAGTCACATCGCTCGGACCGACATAGTTTCAGGCTTCTGACCAAGAATTTAACAAGTTACTTCAGTTCAGAAACTCGTGTGAATTGGCAAATGTTTGGCGCACTTCAGTGATTCCAACATCTTTATAATGCTGAATGTAATATTCTTATCTATTTTAATTTTAATTAAGTTAACTTAAAGATGTCTCACAGAGGCAAGGCTATCTGTATGGGAAAGCATGTATGGAATATTTATTGGCGTACACAGGGCTAACGATCTCTCTTGGCTGGATTGAGTGATCTCTTTACAGATACTTTACAATTATAGTATCTTTCTTTTATTTTAGTTGCTGTATATACCTTACTTTATTTTACCATTGAATATATACTTTTATTAATGTTCTTTTATCAACCTTTTTATTCTTGTTTCTTAATAAATATTTTATTTTATTATTTTTTATATAAGTACCTATCGTTTATGTACCTCTTTATTCTTTTTTAATCAATCTCTCATATATTTTTTAGTAGCTTGTATTTATTTTTTTTAGTAATTCATTTTCTTAAACTGTAAAATTGTGATTTGTAAAAATCAATGTAAAAAAACTATAATATTGAGAAATATAACTGTCCTTGAACGTGTGTCACCTAGTGGGGCCTATTTATCTTAATTTCACTTCATATTAAGCAAAATTAAAAAAGCTTAATTGTGATAATATCTTAATAATTAATCATCATCTTTATTCACTTGTCCTAGTAGGTTCGGGGTGTAAATATAATAAATAAATACATAAATAAATAAACGAAATGGAACGATCACTGAATTCACGCAAGAATAACAACATATCTTTGAAATTTTTGTTTTAGGTATATATTATCTCAATTAATGATTATCGCTGTGTGAAAAAAATCCAGTAATTTGGTTCAAAAATAAATATTTTTTTTATGCGCTGGTTCGATAAAATCCATTTATGATAGAATAAGGAATGCATAAATAAGAAAATGATATACATAAAGCTGATCGTACCATATTGAATTGAATTAAAGAAGAGACACATTGGTTATTGGTTCATGCTGAGTGAAAGAACGAGGAGAGAATGGTACAGTATATGTAATGTTAACGTCACCAGAAACAGACGGCATGTCCAGGTTAACCAGATACTGGTAAATGGTCCTACCCTCAGTTGACGTGCTTGCGTGCAACGATATATGGATGTGGAAGATACGAGAGCTAAGACAATGTATGGATGTGGATAATTTGAGAGCTAAGTCAATGTATGGATGTGTATGATGTGTTAGAACAAACAGGAGAGTATGGCCTCCCATCCATCCAACGAATTTGCGGGGAAATGGCATGATGGTAAGTGAGTAGAAGTTAATTAAATGAAGGCGTACCTGTAAAAATTGTATATATCCAAAAAAAAATTTTAAAAGAGAGAGAAAAATAATTATTAAAATAAATAACCAGAAATTTAGTTTTTTATTATTTTCTAATATTAACTTGCCAATTATGGATATTAATTTTACGTTTTTAGCAATCCCAGTAACGTCGTTAAACTGTCGGCATCCGTAATATTTGTAACCACCAGATGAATATAGATGAATGTAGATACTTTTCTACGTAAGCCAATTGATTCACCAAATGTGTATTTTTTGTACCAAATTTTCTACGTAAGCCAACAATTCAACAAATCCGAGATCAAATTTTGAAAAGATTGAGCTGATATCATTAAAAATAAAATACCGCACGTAGTGCGTAGTATTATAAAGATATTTTTAAATAATTTTTAAACATAGCGCTCGTACATTTTGTATGTACTTAAGTTTTTGAAATTTTTTAGTAAATTTATTATATTTTATATTTTTTAACACTATAATAGGCCATGAAACCCAATTAATGCAGCGAAAAACATCAAAAAAATAAATAAGAATAATAAGCTTTAGAAAACCCAATACTTATGTATGTAACTGTAATGTATCTCCACCTTCAACGAAACTGGATCTCTTGGTATGATCGGTGCATTGCATGTCGGGTGCTTATCTTTGTACTTTGTGTATTTTTCTAAACTAGGTACTAGGCAGGCCTTATTCTATTTATTTAAAATTTAATGCTTTATACACGTGAATTTCTAAAATATTATCAAGGTCTCTGTTTTGACGTTTATGGGTTATGAATCAAATAATCACTCGTTAAGTACATATTTTATTAATTTTTATTTTTCTTGCATTTTCTGCTTACTATTTTGCTTACTACTTATTATTTAGTATGATTTTTTCACAAGGAACTGATGGTAGACTAACTAAGTTGTGTACACATTTCAAATTCCATCCAATAAATATTTCTTTAACGCAACATAGAACCCCGAATCATTTACTCTTAATAATCATGGTTCGACCTGACAAATTTGAGAACAATTTTATTACTACATATTAAATAAATTAAGGTTATAAAAATAAATAAGTTCCGGTCATTATTGACGCATATTTCTGGTAAATACAATATTACGTAAAATCAAATGTAATTTCAATTACAGAAAAACATGTCAAGATACAATAAAAGCGCCGAGACGTATCTATGAAATCAAACTTACTATAAATTGAGCTAACTGCAGGCTGCGGAAAAATGAAATTACCATTTTATTTAGCTTAAATATTACAAATTATAGAAATTCTTAGTTAAAGGGTATATTTTAGTAAATAAGAAAGTGCAAAAATATTGTAAACTGGTTCTTACGGATATTAAAAGTTATTTTGTTTTAGGCTTACGTCAGGTAAAGATAATTTTTAATTTAAAATATACATAATATTCGTATCAATAAAGTAAAGGCTCGGTAAAATTATTTTCTACGAAACCAAGAATTAATTTAAATTAAATATATTAAGGTTCAGAATCTGTGCTGTTCGCAAATTCTGTAGCTACTTTATCTATCCTTGTCTTGTCACCAAAATGAATTTGCTAAATCGTCTTGACATAAAGTGATTTCTCACGGAGGATTCAAAGATTAATATTAGTATGAAGAAGTGATCGTGCTGTAAGACCTTCATTTTCCAATGAGAGAAAGGTGTCAAAGTCTGAGGGCTCCAATAATTAATCGGAAGTTATCATTATGATCATCGAATAAATAGTGTTATCAATATTTATTTTACGAGCATAAATAGCAATAGAATACAGTAATTCTTTATCGACTCGACCTTGCCAGATGTCGTTGTATTGCTGGTTGCCGTGCGTTTTTAATACGTAATATTATTTTTTATAGATTCAAAAGAAGATATTAATATATTTAAAAGAAACTATTAATAAATATTATAAAAAATAGGTATATATATATATATATATAACCCATTTTTTTTGCAATTTAAAAAATTATTATTATATATTATTTATTTAAAAATAAGATAAATCAATTATAAAGATGTACAGAGATAATATGGGTGGAAGGCATATATTTTTTGATTGTTAGATATTTGTCTATCTAATTGTTTCATACAGATAGTTTAAAATATTGAAGAATTATTTTCATTTATCGCAACAAACAATTAAATAAGTGTTTAATATTACCCGTATAATACAATTTGTTAGTTTTATTGAAAATATTCTTCATCTAAAAGATGGCATCATCAAGAATTTTTTGGAATTCATTGCATAATTTAAGGTTTATTGCTATTGAAAACGGAATAATAGATGATAATTAACGAACAATAAGTGTAAATCTAAGAGTTTGCACTATTTAAAATAATTTCGGTAGGAAAATATTTTATTGTATACCTAATAGTTACCCGTATAGGAAGATATAAAGTATAGATAGGTTTCATTACCAAATATTTATTCGATAGATAGATTTTTCTGTACATGCATATTTTTTTTAAAATGCCTTGATTTATTTATTAATATTGTTGTTATTGGTGTTTTAATAGTGTGTTAAGTTACACTTCAAATATTACTAATTATAGAAAATTGTAGACTTAAACATACACCCGATTTAGATGAAAAACGATTTACAATGTTTAAACTGGGGGTCAATGTCATTGTGATATTGCAACAGTGTCCCATACAAAACTAATAATCAATATTGTATAAGGTTGGCGACCTTCTACAAAATTACTTTTATTAATTTACACAGAAAATCATATATATCTAATTTATTCATATAATTGTGACTGTCTTCTGCTCATGTTCAAGGTCATGAATCAGTAAGTATGTTTGAGATGTGATTTTGTAAATATTTTTTTCAGAATAATCACTATTAATAGCTCTTATACAGTAATTAATGTGTAATATCGAATAATGTATACAGTACGATAATAAATCCTTCAACGATCACCTTGTTAGTACAATTCAGAAACTCAAGACGTTTTCCTCTGAACAGGAATCTAAATATACGCGCGTATCGCGTAGTGAAAGATTGGTTTTATGATGAAGCTTCGTAGGAATACATCGCTCTTGGCCGCGAGGCTTGACTGAATAAAAAAATGACTTTTCAAAGCGCCTCAGATGTGACAAGAGCTAAGGAAAATTCGCTTCGTAAATGTCACAATTTCATGAAAATTATTTACAAGATCAGTGGCGTTAGATCTGCACGGACTCGCCAAAATATGCCTGCACTTTGTATATCAAATACTCCACCTCTAAATTTAATATAATATGAAGTACTCTTCCATTTTTATGCGTATTTGTGTCTTATGGACGTCTGGTTATGTTATTTTGACCTTAAATATGACACTGTATTTTGGGAGACGAAGTTAAATTAAATTTTGTATTAAGTGAGAAATTCTTTGAATATGCATGCTTTAATAACATATAATTATGTTTTCCTGTATATTCGCAGGAAAATAATTGTTATGTATCTATGTACACTACATGTTTTCGAAGTCAGGAAATTTAATAATGTAAAAGCAGATTTATAAAAAATATGTCAATATTTTATTTGCGAATACGTTAATATAGGTATTGTCTATAAAATAATTGACAATTTGTAATTAACAATTTAATTACATAGTAAGATAGCAAAATACGATAGGTTTATCAGTTTTTTTATAATTTTACAATAGAGCAATTGTAATCATCGATCGGCCTTAGAAAATAAAAATGAGTTTTAATTTATATGCTTTACATTATTGTGAATATTGGAATATTAAGCAATTTAAACATTAAATCTCACGTTTTGACACTGCTTATTTTTTAAACCTAGTTTCTGATCTACAGTGTATTGCCATCTTGAAGGTTTCAAAGTGAGTACGGTAAATAACATGAATACAAAGTGTTTTACAACTTTTAATTTTATAATAGTTTTATGATCCTCCTTTTTGACTCTTCCAAAACTTTTATTTTTCTGTTTTTTTTATTTTTTACTGTTATATACTTTTTAAGGGTAGTAAAAAAAAATTGACATGTAGCTTATCAAAATATTCTTTTCTTTTCTTCTGTAAAAAGCAAGGAGTCATATATAGCAGAAAAGTATAGAGAGTAGAAACATATTATAACAAATTCAAAACAATATAATCATATTGTTTTGAATGCTGTAAAAAATTAAACAAAGGTAAAATTTAAACGACTTTTATACAATTGGATAGAAAGGTGTGTGTATAGTTGTATGACATATGAAGACAATCTATTAGATGCACAATAAAAATAAGGTAAGTAGTGCTTATGTAAGAATACATAAGTCATTCACGTCGCAAAAGATACGAAGAAGGCTGGGGTATGTCAAAACGGCTATTAAACATTTATAATTATTGAAAGAGCACAAAAGTATGGATGTTACAGTATGTTACACCGTTATAGTCATATCTTGTATATCCCTAGGTATAGGTAGGACATGTTTTTATTAAAATTTTGTGTCAGTTAATATGAATAGGAGAAGGAAAATTATGGATAAAGAAACAGAAATAGACGCTTTGATATACTGTTTTTGCCTTCATTTTGAGTCGTATACATAAACAGGACAACAACATATAATATTCATCATCATCTAGTCAAGTAAGCAGGATTTATGATGTACGTAAGGAAAGTGACCTTTTTATGGAGCTCTATCCTTTCTGCCTACCCCCATGGAGAAACGATGTGAGGGTAGGTAAGTAAGTAAGTAAGTGTCACTGTTGGCTCTACAACCCCTGTTGGTTTTCTCAGGCATTTTAACCGTTGGTCTTGATTACGTGCTAATAGGCATGATGACAGTAATAAAGAATCAAAGAATAAGTGATTTTAGAGAAGAAAATATTTTAATAGGATTCTAAAAAATGATCCAGTTTTAATATACACATTGAAATTAATAAGATTTTCAATAAAATAAAAGTATAGAATTGTGCAATCCGCCATTTTAACTGAAATACCGGTCAGAGCGAATGACCTCACGCCTCAGTACCCATCACCGTGTCTTTGAACCGTCGCCATAGACACAACGCAATGTTTACTGAGGCTTGACGTCACGTAGACGGAATGACAGCTGCGGGCTTTTTTGCGCGAAATTAAAAATATCTAAATGAAAATGCAATTATTTGCGTAAAAAATTAGTTTATTGCTGAAATAATGGTATTTTCGGTAATAGTAGACGTGTACCTACAATATAGAAAGTTATTTTAAAATCTTTCATCATGCCTATTCTCTTCAGTTTTAGAACTACAAGGTAGTAATGTACCTATTTGACGACGACGTCGACGACGACGTCGTCAAATAGGTACATTTGGCTTCGGCCGTAGCTGAGCCCTATTAGCTTTTGTACCCAACAGTGACTTAGTGATACTGTTTGGTACAAATACCTTGGCTTCGGCAATAGCTGCGCCCTATTGACTTTTGTACCCAACAGAGACTTAGTGATACTGTTTGGTACAAATACCTTGGCTTCGGCAATAGCTGCGCCCTATTGGCTTTTGTACCCAACAGTGACTTGGTGTTACTGTTTGTTGTTCAATCATCCTCTCACATAGTCCAACCATCGAAATTTTCCCGGTGTGATAAGTATGATATGAATTTTGTACGTACATGGGTGGCGAAATGGGTGCTATTGCTCATAGAACTGCCCTGAGTATGTGGTGAATCCCTCTTCACATTCCTTACTAAGTATTAGGCTCATTACTTGCGCCTGAACAAATCATTCATCATCATCATTCTTGGCACACAACCCTTGGTTGGTCTTGGCCTCCTCAATAATTTTCCTCCACTCATCTCGGTCTAGTGCCAGCTCTCTCCATTTTCGAAGCTCTAAGTCAGAGATATCTTTGAGGACGTTGTCACTCCATCTTAATTTTGGCCTTCCTAAGCTCCTTCGCCCTATTGGCCTTGAGTTCAGCAGGGACTTTGGTGCTTGATGCTCGGACATTCTCTCCACATGACCCAGCCACCAAAGTCTTCCCAGTTTTATAAATTTTGTGACGTTTGGCTCCTTAGAAAGAGTATAGAGCTCATTGTTGTAACGTCTGCGTCAAAGTCCATCATTATCTAATAATTAAAATATTTGTGTATGCCTCAATTTAATTTTTTTTGCATTTTTTTTCAATAATGTTGGTATTTAATATGCATTTTAATAAGTGGAAATAATAAAATATAAATAATCAATCACTTCCATGTTAAAAATCACCTACTTCCTACCTAAATTTTAAGCTCACGTGATGGTCTGAGCCCTAGAAGTATATTTTTTTAGAAGTTATTAATTGTTGCAATGATTACTCATCAGTTTTTCGGTATTTTGTGCAGAACAAATGACACGACTACCTCTGCGCATTAATCAAAGTATGTTTACCTCATTTGAATGTAATTAAGTCGGCATTATCAAAAATAAATCTTGGCTTCAGCGGAAAATATTTTCACGACTTTGACAACTCCATTTAATTAAACTGGAACATTTTGGGGGTAGTTTCCTCCCCTGCCCGCCCCCTCCGTCCCCACCATCCCGCTACACGTCTTCTGCTATCACTATCCGGTAATTAATTACATTCAATGATAAATGCAGGATTTATGCAAAGCAACGTGATTGGTGGACTCCGGAGTGACGTCAGCGTGTCCTTTGAATTTCGTGCAGCGCTTATCAGCGACGTCAACTGTATGTATACTTAATTGTATTACATTTGAATTATCCTACAGTATTTTGATTAATTACTAAGAATACTTGATTTATCACTTCGAGTGTTATGGTCTCGACCTGATACTATAACGGTTTTTATTAAAATAAAAAAAACACTTTATTAGTCTCATAGTATTTTTTAATTATGTCATGATATGTAAATACTTGACCCAAAGTAATGAGGTCAATGTAAACATGTAAAATTAATAATCTTTTTCTCGAAAAAAAAGAACTTAAACACGAGACGTTTCTATTGCTAGGAGAGCTACATGTATTGCTTTTGTTATCTCGTCAGATTTGTGATTGATGACTAAATCATTTATTTTTTTAATTTGTTTGTGAAATTCGTATTTTATATATTTACATTTACATATATTTTACATTTGCATATAGGTTTATAATTTTCATTTACATACTGTTAATATATTTTAAGCATTTGAGGGATATTACCACTTCACTAGCTTGTAGGCATGTACCGGAGTTGTGGAATAATATACAAGTTAACTTTTTCATTTCAGACATTTGTCTTTGCAACCACCTATTAAGAATTATCTACCAATTATTGCAATAAAATATACTTTTTTCCCTGAATATTCACATATTTTACTCAGCAGTAGGTTTACATAATATTTACATTAAATTACAATTTATTTATAATTTTAATTACATAAATGATAATAATAATGATAATTACATTTTACATATTTTTAATAAATTAATCGTTGACCACGGTTTGTGTAGCTTCCGTTCATGTTTCTAAGCGAATGTTATAGATTTTTTTTAGATTTCAAATAAGAAGTTAATATAATAAAATATGATATGATGAATTATGATTTGATCTCCCATCTCCTTCGTCCTGCTATCAATCGCCAGTTCCGGGCGATTGATAGCAGGACGAAGGAGATTATCAACCATCACCTAATATCAATAGTTATGGAGATATGCAATATCAAAGTTTGAATTTTTTTCCAATATTTCTGACTTATTTTTTCCAAAAATTTGAATTATCATTACAGAAACTTATATCGAATACGAAAAATTCATTTGCTTCAATACAACTTAAATAAAATGATAAAAACCTCGTAAAAAAACTTTTTTCAATTTTTGTATGGTTTTTATCATTTTATTCGACTCGTATTAAAGCGAACGAATTTTTCATAATCGAAATAAGTTACTGTAATGATATTTCAACTTTTTGCAAAAAATAAGTCAGAAGTATTGAAAAAAAATTCAAACTTTGATATTGCATATCTCCATTTGCAATATCAAAGTTTGAATTTAGGTCATGGTTGCTTGATCATTTTACACTCATAACATAGGCAGGAATCTACCGGCCAAGTTTCTGCTGCTAGCTCTGGTACACCCTCTATAACTAATAATTAAGAATTATTACTTAAATAAAAAAAGACCGCCATAGTTGACGGATTACAGCAATTATGTTTAAAAAATATATATATGTTTAAATTTGTCATAATATCTGAATATTGAAAATCGAAAATGATTAATATCGAGATATATAATCTACCTACATTATTTTAAACTTTTGCTTAATTTTAAAAACCTCTTTCCTATCAATAAAATAAAAGTATAAAATTGTGCAACCCATCACCGTGTCTTTGAACCGTCGCCATAGACACAACGCAATGTTTACTGAGGCTTGACGTCACGTAGACGGAATGACAGCTGCGGGCATTTTTGCGTGAAATTAAAAATATGTAGATGAAAATGCAATTATTTACGTAAAAATTTAGTTAATTACTGAAATAATGGTATTTTCGGTAATAGTAGACGTGTACCTACAATATAGAAAGTTATTTTAAAATCTGTCATCATGCCTATTCTCTTCAGTTTTGGAACTACAAGGTAGAAATGTACCTATCTGATGACGTCGTCGTCAAATACCTTGGATTCGGCCATAGCTGCGCCCTATTGGCTTTTGTACCCAACAGTGACTTAGTGATACTGTTTGGTACAAATACCTTGGCTTCGACCATTGCTGTGCCCTATTGGCTTTTGTACCCAGCAGTAACTTAGTGATACTCTTTGGTACAAATACCTTGGCTTCGGCCATAGCTGCACCCTATTGGCTTTTGTACCCAACAGTTACTTAGTGATACTGTTTGGTACAAATATATTGGCTTCGGCCATAGCTGCGCCCTATTGGCTTTTGTACCCAACAGTGACTTAGTGATACTGTTTGGTACAAATACCTTGGCTTCGACCATTGCTGTGCCCTATTGGCTTTTGTACCCAACAGTGACTTAGTGATACTGTTTGGTACAAATATCTTGGCTTCGGCCATAGCTGCGCCCTATTGGCTTTTGTACACAACAGTGACTTAGTGATATTGTTTGTTATTCAATCATCCTCTCACATAGTCCAACCATCGAAATTTTCCCAGTGTGATAAGTATGATATGAATTTTGTACGAACATGGGTGGCGAAATGGGTGCTAATGCTCATAGAACTGCCCTGAGTATGTGGTGAATCCCTCTTCACATTCCTTACTAAGTATAAGGCTCATTACTTGCGCCTAAACCAATTATTTATCATCATCATTCTTGGCACTATAACCCTTGGTGGGTCTTGGCCTGGTCAATAATTTACCTCCAGTTATCTCGGTCTAGTGCCAGCTCTCTCCAGTTTCGAAGCTCTATGGCAGAGATATCTTTGAGGACGTTGTCATTCCATCTTAATTTTGGCCTTCCTAAGCTCCTTCGCCCTATTGGCCTTGAATTCAGCAGGGACTTTGGTGCTTGATGCTCGGACATTCTCTCCACATGACCCAGCCACCGAAGTCTTCCCAGTTTTATAAATTTTGTGACGTTTGGCTCTTTAAATAGAGTATAGAGCTCATTGTTGTAACATCCAAAGTCCATCATTATCAAGAACTAATTAAAATATTTGTGTATGATACAATTTTCATTATTTTGCATTTTTTTCTCAATAACGTGGGTGTTTTATATGCGTTTTAATAAGTGAAAATAATAAAATATAAATAATCAAGCACTTCCTACCTAAATTTTAAGCTCCCGTCATGGTCTGAGCCCTAGAAGTATATTTTTTTAGAAGTTATTAATTGTTGCAATGATTACTCATCAGTTTTTCGGTATTTTGTGCAGAACAAATGACACAACTACCTCTGCGCATTAATCAAAGTATGTTTACCTCATTTGAATGTAATTAAGTCGGCATTATCAAAAATAAATCTTGGCTTCAGCGGAAAATATTTTCACGACTTTGACAACTCCATTTAATTAAACTGGAACATTTGGGGGTAGTTTCCTCCCCTGCCCGCCCCCTCCGTCCCCTCCATCCCGCTACACGTCTTCTGCTATCACGATCCGGTAATTAATACATCACTGCTAAAGGACGGATTTAGCAAAGCAACCGTGATTGGTGGACGCCGGAAGTGACGTAAGCGCTGGTCATTTGAATTTCGTGCACGCTTATCAGCGACGTCAACTGTATTGTATACTAATTGTATTACATTGAATTATCCGACAGTATTTTGATTAATTATAAGAATACTTGATTTATCACTTCGAGTGTTATGAGTCTCGACATGATGCTATAACGGTTTTATTAAAGAAAAAAAACATTATCTGTCATGTATTTTTTATTATATTCGACTCGTCATGATATGTAAATACTTGACCCAAAGTAATGAGGTCAATGTAAACATGTAAAATTAATAATCTTTTTCTCGAAAAAAAAGAACTTAAACACGAGACGTTTCTATTGCTAGGAGAGCTACATGTATTGCTTTTGTTATCTCGTCAGATTTGTTTCGTCGTATTTTATATATTTACATTTACATATATTTTACATTTGCATATAGGTTTATAATTTTCTTTTACATACTGTTAATATATTTTAAGCATTTGAGGGATATTACCACTTTACTAGCTTGTAGGCATGTATCGGAGTTGTGGAATAATATACAAGTTAACTTTTTCATATCAGACATTTGTCTGTGCAACCACCAACTATTAACAATTATCTACCAATTATTGCAACAAAATAGACTTTTTTCCCTGAATATTCACATATTTTACTCAGCAGTAGGTGTACATAATATTTACAATAAATTACAATTTATTTATAATTTTAATTACATAAATGATAATAATAATAACATTTTACATATTTTAAATAAATTAATCGTTGACCACGGTTTGTGTAGCTTCCGTTCATGTTTCTAAGCGAATGTTATAGATTTAAAAAAATTTCAAATAAGAAGTTAATAT
>JADDOH010000118.1:0-183889 GCA_016648135.1 Agrypnia vestita | reverse complement strand
ACGAACCATTTCCTTCCACGATGAGAGGATAGGTAATAGAAAGGGAGGTAGAGAATTTGAGAGCGGATAAAGGTATTTGGTCCCTTAGTGCCATTGCTCGAAGTCGTATCCGAAGGCTACGTCGAGGTATCATCGCCTCCCATTCCTTTTCCTAATTGGAAGTAAGTTCTCTATGGTGCGAGATCACCAATCAGGATAAAGATGTTGCTAGACAATGGTGTCGCTGTTCCTGAATGTCCAGGTTATATCCAATTTTCGAAATATTTTCAATTCAATGCCATTAATACTGACAATAAATGATGTCAACGCTGATGGTTAATTTATTTATGTATTTTTTTTTTTTTAGCGAAATTTAAAATAAATTAAATTTTAATAAATATTCTTTATTGACTATCTTTTATGAGGGCGTATTCATTTTAAATCAATTTTTTTAAACCAGAAGTCGGTACTTCTTCTCATCATCCCGGAAAAAATGTATACAAACTGATAAATTTATTTGGTATTTTATAGATATTAAGATAAACCACAGGTCGTTGATGATTTTGGTAAGTAGCCCTAGTGTATGTAACATTTATGTTTAATGTAAAATCATGATGATAAACATAAGATTTGAAAGAAGAATGAAAACAATTCTAATAAAAATAAGTAGATATTGAATAATGTTTATGGGGCAATCACACAACATGTGAAGTTTTGTCCCGGAAATTTTAAAAATCATTGCTTGGTTTTATAATCAACAAAATAGGGTTTTCTCAACATTTCTCAATTTGGAAAACCTCTTCAATACTTTACTCCATTACAACTTCTTAAATGCTCGTACAGCTTGTTCCATTGCCCGACAAAATTTTCGTACCTGCATAAACGAAACATTTAGAAAAAATGTAATAATTCTATATAAACCTCCTCCCTATGTCTTACTTCCTTGTGTAGTTTATTCCACTAAATGACAAAATTTAAAAAGGCGTTTATGAAAAATTTTGAAAAAAAATATTTAGAAAGGTCTCTTCAATTTATGTCTGACCACTTCTAACTTGCTTATCTATAATATAGTTCTTTTGACCGAGAAAATTACAAAACATTTCGAAAAAATTCTATTAATTCAGTAAAAGCTCTACAATTTGTATCTCCGTGACTCCTACTTAGCACAAAAACCCGGAGCGATAAACATTTGTAAGAAACTGATAGATTTCGTGTATATTTGTTCCTTCGCGTGTTTCTTTTTAGTAAATTTACTAGAAAGGAAAAATCTACTTCACGTGTACGCCGAAGCGTAAAAATCTATTTCGCCCTGCCCCTTAGCGAACTATTCATCCCGCCAAACATTTTGAGAGCAAATAATATACTATATTACATACAGGTACCTATCGATAATAAAGCGAACAGGCGACCCCCGCCCCGGACGATATCGGAGTTCGTGTGAAACCGCGGACGCATTTTACGACCGAATAACGTCCGGACATATTTTACCCGAAACCTTACACGCGTTCTTCGGTACGAACAATATTGCCAGATACTTATACTCGAACGTTTTACCTCATTTTGTACCTGTATTACCTGTTATCTGCCGAAATCCCCCGAACTCGAATGTCATAATATCCAAACCTTCTTACCTATTACAGTGCGCCTCAGCAGAAAATATTTCAGATTTGATATTATAACGTAAGTCTGGCGGTCGCTGGCTCTTCGTCTATAAATTTTATTCTTCTAGGGTGGTGTAACCCTTGATTATTTTTACTGTGACTGTGATATATTTATTCGAATACAGCGATGATTGGTCATTGAGTTTTCATTCAAACCTCACTTATACCAAGTATGAAGAGTAGGTAACATCGTATTATGGTGAGGCAGACACTGGAAACTCGTCACCTTCCCCGACAGTGCGCATTACATACATTTTACGAATTACTAATTATTACTGATTGTTTACTTTCATTTTTCCTACATTATCACTGAGTTTAATTATGAGAAATTAATCAGTTTATGTTAATTTTAAATCTAAAAAATTCTGGCAAATAAGTCTGTAAAATTATAATTGTTTTATCTGTGTCGTTCCATAATTAATTCTAGGAGACACGTAACATTTTTTTTTTGTACTCTTTTCTAACCATGTATTTATGTCTTCCTGTTGGATAAGCAAATTAAAAAATAACATAACTAAGGTTAGGTCAGTCACTAGCAGGGGCGCGCAGTGAGAATAAGAAGCGTGACTTTTATTTAAACACATATTTGGAAAAAAATCTAAATTAAATATTCATCCGGTAGAATATTATGAAATATTAAAATTTGAAAATATCGGCCTATGTCGAGAAGGCTTACAAAGTGCACGAGAAGGGGTAAATGACATCCCGCCCACAAACTCAACCGCACGGGCGCACCCTCCAGACAATATCCATTCTGGGTCCGGCCAAGTTAGGCGACGCGCCGTGCATTTTATCCCAGTTGGAAGTTCGCAAATCAACACGACTATTTTCCTCGGAACATCCGTCCGTCAGTCGAGGAAAGTCAGGATTAAATATTAACCAAACTTTGTCTGCAGGATACACACCCTGGCGCCGGGTCCGGATGTGAATTATTTACTGAACAATACTTTTTAAAAATGTATCCGCATCCCCATATCGCACAACCTCCGGGGAGGGAAGGCTTTAATGTGTTTTCGGAGGACATGAAAGCGAAATATTAGGAAAAGTTAATCTGATTTTTCGGGTCAGTACTCGTGGCAAATTCGGTTTCATTACATACGAAAGAATGCTTTTTGTAAGGAAAATATTATATTTAATGTTATTAGAAATCGAGAAACAAGAAAAAGTAATATGTAATATTTTTTATTTTATTTATTTATTTATCTTCATCTTGTTATATGACATAGGAGATGGAGCCGCTCATCTCACTAGGAAGATCCTGTGCCGAGATGAGCAGCTGAACAATATAGTTAGAACAAAAAATAATAAAGATATACAACAAAATACTATATAACTATAAAATTAATTTATTAATTAATTGAGTATATAAATATAAAATATGGATAATAAGAACAGTATACATTGTAAAATACAAAAGCACTAGTGAAAGTAGAGTAATATGTATAAAAAATCATATGCGTGGATAGTAACAAAATGTATATATAATAGCACATTTAAATAGCAGTTAAAAGTATAATTAGGTATGTACCTATATAAGAAAATTAAATGAATGTTTGTGTATATTAAATAGTGATAAGAAATGAAGTTTAATGAGCCATAAATTATGACCTGTTTTCGGCAATTGGGTATTTGTGCAAATGCAGGTGACAATAATGTCTTCTCCAATAGTGTTGTGTAAAAAGTTAAGAGTAGGGTGTCCACACTGACTATGACAGAATGGACATCGAATATCGAATTGAGATTTAGTTATTATAATATGCCCGGGATTCAGAATTAGTTATATGATAATTAGTTTACTCCAACGTAACCAGGTAAAGTGCAGAGATGGTTTGCCATACAATATGAATAATAATAACTGTTAAACAGTTAAGGTTGTTATTACGGTCGTTAGACATATTTAACTGTAATTTCGGATATTTTATACGCACCGTATGTATTACCGAGAAGCGAATCTCGACGTTTCGTTGGATACTTATCCAACGTCATCAGGAGGACGACCTTTACCCGTGGAGGTGGAGGTCGGACCTCCACCGGTGCGTATGAAATATCCGAAATTACAGTTAAATAATAACTGTGTAGTGACGCGTATTTAAAAAAAAATAATTAATTCAGTTCATACGAAAATACCTTATATTTAATATACCTGTAAATGTACCGCAAAAAGGTAAAAAGTATTCCCTATCACAGACGACGTCGGACCTGGACTGCCATTGAAATTTCGCGATAAAAATCCGACCCACCGTAGACTGACCCAAAAGAAATTCTTTTATCATCTGACGGCCGTGTACTTTTGTGGAGACTGTATTTTTAAGTTCGTCCTTTATATCTTTCATACAATTACCTTTTGAATTCAATACATATTTTTAATACCAAATATATGAGGTATAAAAGCAAAGGCAGCAAATCCAAAAAATTTAAAAAATGTTTTGCATGCAGACACGGAGGATTACTAATTTAAAATGTACTGAATTCTAGATGTATCTTTCCCTTCCAAAATCATGTTTCTTATCAATTCCTATAAATTCCTATAAAATCTCGAATTCAGTACATTATAAATTAGTATTTTTGCTTTTATACCCCACATATGAGGAGTATTGTCTTATGGTCAGATAGATACTGGAAACTCGTCACATTTCCTGACAATGTGCATTATGTACATTATACGCATTACTAATTTTTACTTTCACTTTTCCTCCCTATTATCACTGAGTTTTTTCTATGTTAAATTAATATTTATATGTTAATGTTAAAATAAAATAAGTCTGTTAAATAAGTTTGTAAAATTATCATTGTCTTATCTGTGTCGTCCTATAATTGTGGGAAACATGTAAATATATTTTTTTGTATTCCTTTCATACTATGTATTTATGTATGTCTTCCTGTTGGATGACCAAATAAATACATTCCATAAATACCCACAGAGCAACATATCTACTACTGACATGTTTCAAATATATATTAAACAACTTGGCCACTAAAGTACTGTTTTGATAAACGCATTCAATACAAAAAGGCGAATATTGTGCAAGACAATTTTAATTCTATCGGAATGTCAAATTTATAAAAATATATCAACGTAATATATTTTATGATAGATATAAAGTCACACAAGAAATAATTGTCGAGACCACTTCATAAATATACATGTAAAACCCCAAAATAGTTTTTATTAATCAAGTTAACATAGGTATAATAGGTACATAGAGCAGAAACATCCGATTCAGTAGCGTGATTTTGCTCCATGAAAATATTTTTCTAACCACCATTCTCCATTACATTTCGCATATTTTTTCCCAAAACTTACATTTAATTCGACTTTATTTATTTTCCAATTATCAGAATTGGCTATTTTATATTTCCCAGCGAAATATTTGGATACTATATCGATGTTATATAAAAGAACGAACAACATTTTTTAAAGATAAAAAGTAGAAAATAATGGGAAAAATATCGTAAAATTCCCCTGAGATTGTTTTAGACATAAAACGACTTACTGTATTTCAAATGAGCACGTAGGGTCGAAGGAAATCCACAGATCGAAATAATTTTTACGCAGTCGATAAAAGACTAGTTTTGAATTAATAAAAAGCCTTTTCTCCACTACAATTTATCCCAGGATAATTTGTTTTAGAAAACGATGTATATTTGAAGTCTCTATTTGTCTAAAGCCTCTATTTGACATTGCCTTACGTGGTAAAATTGTTTTTCCGTTCAATTTTTTAACTTAGTTTTTTTATATAATATGTTACTAGCGTTCGACTCCCAGCAATACACGGGAGTAATAAGTCATAAATTAATAAGTTATAAATTAAGATAGTGGTGAAAGGGAAGAGGGTAGCTGTTTTATATATTTGTCTTGGGATAATTTAGTATTTTGGCCGTTAGTGGGAGCGGGATGTAATAATTTTATCAGGGTCCTAAAGAGTAGGCAACTGCGCATAATTTGGAACGAATGGTATTCAATATTATACAGGAATTTTATGTGAGCAGGAAGAAGTAGGATAATCAAGGAGAGGGTGGAGATCTGTGTTTTGTGCAGGGTCCAAAGCATAAATATGCAATATTTGCAACGAATGGCATACAACATAATACACATTCAAATGACGGGGTGGGTTAGTGGCCAAGGGGAGGAAGGATAATACCCGTGTTTCGTGCTCGACTATACAAAAGTGGTTTCGATCGGTCTCAAAATGAGTGGGCTATTTTCATTAATTTTCATTAATTCTCGAAACATCGCGACTCGACATTTATCTACAAAAGGAGACCTGCCGGCTACAGCGCATCAGTCATTATTGAAATTTGACAAGAGCGACATACAAACGCGAAATTACCAGCATAGCAAGAGCAGTTTGACTTGTGCATGTTTAACCGAGTGATAGATATTCGGGTGAAGTCCCTATGTGAACGGAATATTCCCGAAAGTGATCGATGCGATAGAAACAGCATAATTAGTGCGAATTAAGAAATTGAATAATCAGTGTATTAAATATTCTAGAAACATTTAGTGACTGCAAATTTAAGAACAGTGTTTGGATTTAGTTCGTGTCCAGTGACTTTTTTGGTAAATTAATAAAAAATGTAAGTAAGTTTACGTGTTTCATTTTCTTCCCCAGCCACGTACCGTGAAGATACAGATGTACTTGAACTATGTATTTTCATAACAACTTTGCAAATTTAAAAAACTCAAGAAATATATTTACGTTTTTGTAAAAAAATCGTAAGTATTGATGTATTAATGATAATTTGATATAAGTTGGTATAACGTAGTGAGGTTGTACGTAAATATATTAATAGTAGTGTCAAAGTGAAACACCGGGTGGCAATAATAATTATTACACGCGTTATTCAGTTATCACGCGACCCGTTAATGAATTATTGCACATTTTACGGTACAATTATTACAACGTTTTGCCTCCAATGATGGACCAGCTGTCAAAAGGCAGAACGATGTTACAAGCAATTTATTGCAATACTCAAAATAAATTGCCGATTTCAACGGCACGAAGAAATCGCACGCTGCAAATTTAACAGTGAATCTGGTGCATGATTTTTTGAATGACAGCATTTTTTCTCGTGCTTTATGCCTCCTTCCCCGCACCGTTTTGTGTTTCCTTTGATTATGTAATACATGGAATAGAAAAATATAATAAAACAATGTTTTGAAAAAATGTGTATAATAATATACTTAATAAGATATTAAAATAGTATAATTCGTGACGAAATCGTATTTGCGATATTAAAAACAAGGCAATAGAAAGTTCTACAGTAAATGGTAATAGAAAAATATCGAGTATAACAGAGCTGATCTAATTACTGCTCTACTACTAGATTCCTGCCTAAATTACGAGTCTATAGCTTTGACACTATATTGATTTCAATTATTGCAATTTTTTTCCATATTTACTTATCTTCTGTAAACACGTTGGACTAGCTCTGTTACACCCTGTACACAGGGTAATTTGGAAATAATTAATAACCTCGCAGGACTATTTAACTGCCATAATTATGAGTGGAAAATGTTCAAGCTATTATAACCTAATATCAATAGTTAAGATGATATGCGACATCAAAGTTTGCATTTTTTTAAATATTTCTGACTTATTTTTTGTAAATCGATTATCATTACAGTAAATTTTTTCTGGGTTTTTATCATTTTATTTTACTTGCATTGAAACGAATGAATTTCTCGTAATCGATATAAGTTATTGTAATCATAGTCAACGTTTTACAAAAAATAAGTTAAAAATATTGAAAAACAAACGCAAACTTTGATATCGAATATTTCCATAACTATTGATATTACTTCATGATAGTTTGAACATTTTTGACTCGTGATGAAGGCAGGAATATAGTCCTGCGAGTTTATTAATGTTTTCCAAATAACCCTGTATATATGTAGAAGTTAAGTGATATGTACGAAAATAATCTTCATTACAAAGACTGTAAGAAACACAATAAAATGTGTTTTACGTACGTACGGTACGGAAGTAGCAGCATTTTCAGATATAAATACAGCGCCGGACGCGCAGTAGTTGATATCATCGTCAACGCGACAACAACTACTGATAAGTATTATTACCAGTTACGAAAGCGATGTACACTAACTTGTTAATGAGAAAAAAAAATGTCTCCAACAGAGACCATAGAAAAATATGAATGATTCCTGATTTTGGACATATGTATAGAACTTTAAAAAAATTGATGATTTGTGGATGTTCTAGGATGGAATTGGTGAATGTTGTATAGTGTAAAGCGATCACTTAAGCCAGCTCATACAGGTTGTAAGCCCTGGGCCATCATATAAGAGACTTCCATCCATTTTACTCATATGTAAATTAGCTTCGTCTCTGTGAGGCTTCTATAATTTATCCTTAATAAATATCTAATTTATCCTTAATTAATAACTATTTTGTTAACTAACAACAGATTCAACAGATTCTTCTAGTGAGACAGCCGTAGTTCAACCCAAATTGTGTACCACGTATACATGATTAAGAAAGAAATATCGAGTTGATTTCGATCATCGATAAACTATGCTGTTAAACCGCAATTTTACAATAAAATATGATTCCATTTGGAATTAAATTTGGAGTTAATAAAAATCAATTAAGACTATTGTATAAAATTTTGTGCAATTCAGTTGAAATGAGTATTATCAGTATTCATTAGAAGCCAATCAATCATTCATCTGGGTTACAGAAGATATATCATTAATTTACTTCACTTGTGCTCGTCCAATTAATTCGATACTCCCAGGTCAACAAGAGTAACGAAGCCACGTAGCATGGCATCCTCGCGAGGTTGTAATTGGTCCCAATTCTGGAAACCTACACTAGAGAATTGTCGAGAATGTTCCACTACTGATCCAAAGTGGACAAGTTTTCATTCAAGGCCTTAGTGTGTCTTGTAACTAGTTTCAAAAACAATCAATAAATTTTTTTAACACTAAAAAAAATATTAACATAGACAAATTTTCGTGTATCGTGTATTGTTCGGTATATAATTAAATATATCTATTTATAGAGAAAAAATTGATTTGCCAGAACTTAAATATATATTTTTTGGGAATATTTATTTTTAGCTTTTATACTGTGTAAGTGGGTGGTTCAGACGTAGTGTATATTATATTTTGTTGGTGTGTTTTTAACTTATCAAACAATCGACACTGACATAATATGCTTATTACGCGTAATAATACTCAATTTACTCACTTTTTATTACCATAAGTACCATACATTTCATAACATTTTATTTTATTCTAGTCTATTTAAAATACAATTAATACATCAATTTTATCCGCTGAACATATTCAAAAAGAAACTAACTGTCATGCTTGAAGTGGGACTTATACTTTTATGTGATTATTTGTTTTGTATACATGTATTTAAAAAAATATTAAGTTTATATTTGTGGTTTTTAGTGTTCACTTAACTTTTTTTTTATTTGTTTGATTTAAGTTACAAATTATTAAATTATAATTGTTTTTCGATATTATTTTGTTTTCTTTTATATAAGATTCCTTACATTAAAATAAATTACTTATATATTGCAATTATTTAATTTTTTTATAAACGTAACATAAATGAGCAAATTAGTATTTTCTAATCCCGGACTAATAATGAAAATCAAATCCTAGCACTCCAGGAATGCAACTTTGGCTCGCAATTGCCTAGTCTGGAAGTGTCCATCCCAGCAAAGGTGCAAAATAGTGTGATTAAAAATAATCGTCTAGTTCGAAGATATTTAAATAAATTCCTATGTGCTAGTGCATGTGGAAGGTATATAATGATCGCATTATACACTGAACGAATTGTGTGTATTATAAATTAATCAAAATTCTTTGAATGCACAATTGCCGTGATTGATTTAATAGTCGTATTGTGCATTTTTATATATCACATATCAAATGCTTTGTATAATCAAGGACGTGGAGTCAGGGCAAACATTGCCGCTGGATATAAAACTCACTTCGCATTCTGTTAATACTGAAATCAAGGAATATTATATCAGTCAATATTCTTTGCATGCACAACTAATACGCTGATATATTGATTTAAAAGTCGTCTTGTATAATTTTTAAAGACCACATATCTAGGGCCCAATATAATCAAGGACACTGAGGGTATCATGGGAGTTAGGATAAAGACTAGCCGTAAACCCGTGAAAAATCACGGAACATAACCTGCATATAATAATTTCGTTGTCTGTCTCTGTCTATCCATAACGTCCGTAACTTTCTGGAGCTACGCTGGACTTACAAATTTACGGTGTGACACCCAACCAGCGCGCGAAACGCAACGACTCAGGGAACACGCAAGGGTCGCCACACCAAATTACACGGCCTTGAATAATTTTAATATAATTATATTTACTTTTAGGTTTGAGCGAATAAAGTTAATTTAAAAAAAAACAAATGGTTTTCTAAGCCAGTAATGAATTTTCATTTCAAAATTCTGCAATCATTATGTCCCGTGATTTTTCACGGGTGTACGGCTAGTAATACTTAATAACGGCCCTTGCCTAAGTAACCTAAGCCGCACGCTGATTGACATGTCATATTAGCGGCTAGTCTCCATCAGTGTTGTTGTCATTCTAGTCTAATTCCAGCGAGTTACGGACGGACAAACATTCAAAATAAGGATAGTTGATAATTGATGATGAGTACATGGGGACATAGAACCCACTTTCAACATTATTTTGTCTGCTTGGGTTTTTTTTTTAAATTATGTATATTTTTCCATGGTGCATTTCTTTTTAATATAAGTGCACGCCACAGACACACTTAAATGTGTGAATTATCAATGTGTCGGCACTTTATATAAAAATTTCATCAGATTTTTAATAATTTTGATCAGTTTTAAGAGAAAAGATCCGCTAATAATTTACGGAACTGTGCGATATGGGAAAGTTTGGATAATAAGATATCATGATGAATTGTGTAACATTTATCAGAACCCCGGACTCTCCTTCAACATGAAGCTACAGGACCTCAGATAGGCGGGTCACGTCCAGAGGATACAGGAAGCGCGGATCCCATAAACATTCCTTACCTGACACCCGAGCGGTAGGAATCCACCAGGAGAATTTAAAAATATATAATTACGTATTTTCGTTACTTAATTGGCTTTTCATTGAATATTTCTTGACCTAACCTAACCTGACACTTAATTGGCTAACCTAACCTAACCACACACTCAATGTCTTTTCATTGAATATTACCTAACCTAACCAACCTAACCTAACCTAACCTGACACCCGGGCGGTAGGAATCCACCAGGAGAATTTAAAAATATATAATTATGTATTTTCGTTACTAAATTGACTTTTCATTGAATATTTCTTGACCTAACCTAACCTAACCTAACCTAACCTTACCTGACACTTAATTGGCTAACCTAACCTAACCACACACTCAATGTCTTTTCATTGAATATTACCTAATCTAACCTAACCTAACCTAACCTAACCTAACCTAACCTAATCTAACCTAACCTAACCTAACCTAACCTAACCTAACCTAACCTAACCTAACCTAACGTAACCTGACACCCGGGCGGTAGGAATCCACCAGGAGAATTTAAAAATATATAATTACGTATTTTCGTTACTTAATTGGCTTTTCATTGAATATTTCTTTCGCGATATCATTCAATAATTTTGAATATAAATCAAATTATCGCTGTATTCGAAAACACTGAGTTATTACTGTATTCGAATAATACAGCAAACATTCACATCCGGCGATAAAATACGGATATGAAAGGCAAAAAGAGAGGACGGGAGAATACGAACAATGGGAACGCGGGGACTGACAAAAATTGAGATGGACAGAGAAAATATTGCGATCATCAAAATGACACAATGGGAACTCCATTTAAATTACCAAATGAAAAAGATGTAGGAGGTACACACTAAAGTTCAGTGCTATTAATAAAACGAAACAATGAAAAGCTTACTTGATATACATATATTCAAAAGGAAAGATATTTGCCAAATAATTATTTCAATAAAAATGGATAAAAAAAATTTTTGGATGTAAATGTATAAGTTGTTTTTTTTAGATGTATAAAACATTAAAAGGAAATAATAAGGAAAAATCAATTTATGCCATTAGTACCTATTCAAATATGATTACAGTACCACGATTTTCGAACGATTTTTTCACAATTTGCGTTGTTCTGGCATAAGTCTATTCATGGTGAAACGGCAAACTAAACTGAGCACAAATCGGCTTTTAGCTGACAAAGCTGTCGCTATAAAAAGTGTTCACAATTCGAAAAACAAATCTCTCAAGAAAAAATGATATATTTAAATACTAATGGCAAAAAATTATAATTCCATTAAAGCGAATACTATAGCCGTTAGCACGATTTGTGTGTTTTACTAGCTGTTACCCGTCAATAATGACGGAAAATTGGTTCGCGTCTTTGTTAATGCTCAATATATTTTTATAATATCTTTTTGGCGATCCACCGAGAGGCGGCCGTAGCAATATACGTAGAGCGGACGAATCGGGTTTGGGGGCCCGGGGTCCAAGCCCCATCTCCGGCCGTTTAATTTGTTATTTTAGCCGTGAATTCGTACTAAATTACAGAAGTAACGCGAAGTTACAGACAGACGGACTATTAATATATTTATATATTTTTTTTAAATAGAGATGCGTACACGGAATGCATTTCGCATTAATATTCTTACTTTTCTCAAAATAAGCAAAATTGAGCTGTGAGAATAGGACTAACTTGATGATGTCCTGGAATGGGGCTTGAACCACCGACCATCAGATCTCTAGGCGAACGTCATGACCATTACACCAACAAGCTTATGTTTGATATCCTTTCAAAATTCTGTACCTCTAAAATACACCCCTTGTATTATTAACAAGGATATTTTAATTCAAAATATTTGTTTACTTATCGATTTAAGAAAGATATAAAATATAACATTAAAAAATATACATTTTGTACTTTTAAAGGGATTAGGGCAGATGAATACATAACTTTTTTTTTAAATATTTTTGATTTTTCTACATCCCTAGAACCAGACGTTTACAAACAAATAAAATACTAGCCGTACTCCCATCAAAAATGACGGGACATTATAATTGCAGAATTTTGAAGCTGAAAATTTATGTATTAAAAACCTTTGTTCAGTCAAGTCAATTAAAAAAAAAATTGTTTTTTTTTTAATTGACTTAATCGCTTAAACCTTAAAATAAGTATAATAAAATGATAAATAATTTCAAGACATCGTTAAATCAATAAATGAATAGCAATAAAATATTGTTATTACCTTGATAATAAATATATTATTTTATTGAAAATATTATAAACAAAAATCGTATTTTTTATTTTTATTTAAAACGTTACAACATGCCATGAGATCAAATGACTTTAGCGAATAAACATATTATGAATCCCGGAACTCCGTATATGACATATACCCACTAGACTGAAATGGCCGCCCTATATATATATATATATATACATTGTGTTCTATAACGCCACTCTGGGATAGGCGTAGCCTAGTAGAGTGGCATAATCCACAAATTAAACAAAACAAAAAAAATGTGTAATTTATCTTATGTTTTATTGTTAAATTAGTATTAAGTATCTTTATTTTTAAACAAGGATTTTTTAAATAATAAAACCAACAAAAAAATAAATATATATATATATAGTATATATATATACGATATATATCAGTATATATATATAGGATTATAGATATATATATACGCACGACATTATGTGAAAAGGTTATTTCGGAAACTTTGACCCTGGGGATAACCGAAATATAGTCACGAAAATAAAATATTTTTTTACTCTTTGAACGAAAACTTATATATATTGATATATAGATATCTAGATATATATATACATATTATATTTAAGGTTTTCGCGGGTGAAAGATGACGAACTACTTTCTGGGGGAACCCGCGTCAAACAGTCCTGAAGAGGACTTTTAAACTCCCGATGTTTCGAACAGGTAACACTGCTCATTCTCAAGGGCGTCTTATTTTGGTTCCTGCCCAAAACTGGACGAGTAAACCCGACTGTTCGGGACAAGAGCCAGAACAGAATTAAAATCCTAATTGGTGCTAAACATTATTGATTTTTATTTATTTGTTTAATAGCCGACTTTGGGAACTTACTTACTTTACTTGTTGTTTTTTGTATTATTGTTGAATTTTGTGGGTTAATTTTCAAAGTTGGGTTTTTTCCAGGAATTGTAGTATTACATGTGTTTGTCTCTAAGATATTAGTCCAGGTATTTGGTGTTCTTATAGAGAGCCGGCAAAATGATCGGCACTGATCTGAATTAAAACATCTAAAGAGACTTTTTTGTGAGCGATTTAATGAAAGTTCCAACGATCAATTTTTATTGAACTCTTGACAAAAAAAACTAATCAAATTTCAACATGTATTGTGAGTAGCATTTTTCATTTTTCATCACTCGGACCATCTTACTGAGGAGGTAGTCGGAGCCCTGCAATAATCATCGCTATTTCCTCTTTCAATTTTTACAATTTGTTAAATTGAGTTGAATTCGAGGAAGCGCTCGCCTCTTGGCCCGCAACAAACGAGTAGCCGCACGAACTTCCTGACGAAGCCAATCATTCTAATGCATTCACACCTTTATCCAACTGAAGATTCTTTAACGATTCTTCAAACCATTTTTACCACTTCAAAGCTACGTATTTTTTTTGTTTTCCTACACCGCTTATATGTGTTAGATATGCGAGTACACTTTAATGTACACGTGTACAAAGAAAAAATCACACGATATCTAATAAACACTCGTAAGTAATACATTTCAGATATCGTAAATAAAAAGTCGCCTTCCTAGTTTACTAGCTAGGTATTGGGCGTACAGGGCGTCTTGTAGCGAGCAGAAAAAACTTCCGAGAAAGTCTTCTTGATTCAATATTGAATAGTAAATTTTCTTTGGCTGAAATCTCAAAAGTTACGGAGATAAGCGACATGAAAGTTTGCATCTTTAATATATTTCTGACTTATTTTCTGCAAAACATCGAACTATCACTATACAAAAGTATATTATTATTAGTTAATAATACAGAATATTAATCATTTGCTTTGGTCAAATAAAATAACAAACGTATTACAATTATTTTTTTCAAATTTCTGCAGTTTTAAGAATTTTATTTGATTTTTAGTATATGATATAAATGACATACTTTCATGATAGTTTAATGTTTTACAAAATAAAAGCCAGAAATATTGAAAAAAAATCCAAATTTGATGTCGCTAAGCTTAACTGTCGATATTTTAAAGTGTAATAAATAGTTTCTATTCAAAATTGAATGAAGAAGACTGCGCGATGTTTTTGTTACTAGCTATGAAACACCCTGTAAATTCGATAAAAAGTGGTTTTTTATTAATTTCAAACGATAGCTCTGCCCAAGACGACCGAGTGACCAATTCAAACGCTTAAAAGCACCGACATCTGAATTTTTTATTATTACGCATGGTAAACAAATCCTTTATGTGAAATCTAGTCCACCCACTATAACAGACGTAAGTGAAGTGAATTGCATTATTACTTTTTGTCCATCCTCGAAATGGGCCTGTCGATCCATCTCGTACATCGAACTGGATGAGTGAACACGAAAGTAATGTCGGATCGTTTGAAAATAATGTTCATCATGACCCAGATTTTTTTTGACATTATAATATGTACGACTGAATTTTCAAATGCAACTGTGACATAATCTTAATTGGAAATCAGAAATAAATACGCAGCACAAAATAATGTCAAAATGGAAAATGAAGTATTAAATCAAAGGTGCTTATTATTTTTCATATTTCGTTTCTCACTTTTTTTGTTTACTGTTTATTTTCCTACCTCACTGTTGATTAGCTTATCGTTTTAGTATTTAAACTTATATTGTTACAGGAGTTGTTCGTAATTGAGTTCCAGTTAAAATAATTCAAGATATTTTGTGTTATTGAAATGTGAAAGCTCCATATTAATAAATAAATAAAATGTATTCTACCATTTACATTTATATCTGTAGGTACATCGTCAAATTTCGTATTTTTGTTTTTATTTATACATTTAATTTGTAAACCGTGTTAAAAGATATAATTCGTGCAAAAAATAATAAAATAATCGTAAAAACGAGTTCTGTGTATATTGATGTGATGTGTTCCCCCACTTTAGGAACATGGGGTTTAGTTACATGAAAGACAGGCGGTAAATAATACTGTTCTGTTTTATTGTGCAAATCCGTGTTGCGGTCGACCCTAGCTAGGATGATCTAATGCTATACCGTAGGCGGGAAGGAGAAAGAGGGACGTTCTATCGGCTTGCCCCCTCTTCCTCACCGGGAACCGGGTTTGCCATCCTCAAAAAAAACACAATTTAAATTATTAAATGTAAATCGCAGTTATGTACCTGTTGATTTATACACTACAGACATTTGTATCAAAATAATTGGTGACTATATACATATATTAATTTTGACCATTTTCGTATCGTATTTTGCCAATGTTCTTACCGGAAGTACTAAGTCCAGGACTGGCTGTAAACTTAGCCACGTCCACAATCTTCACTGCGAACTGCTGCTGGGTCTGCCGATGGATGCATCTTCTCACCAGGCTAAACGGGCCCCTGGAAAACGAAAACCACCGAGTGAATACAATATAAGCTAGACAAGGAGCCAATCCGAACCACGTAGAACGGTACTACAACCCAAACGGACTAACGCACAACCGAAATCGTCTGGCGCCACTAGTCAAATGGGTTGTGCCAAATGACAAATGGATTGTGCCATATGAGAAATGGGTTGTGCCAAATGACAAATGGATTGTGCCATATGAGAAATGGGTTACGCCAAACGACAAATGGATTGTGCCATATGAGAAATGGGTTGTGCCAAATGACAAATGGATTGTGCCATATGAGAAATGGGTTGTGCCAAATGACAAATGGATTGTGCCATATGAGAAATGGGTTGTGCCATATGACAAATGGGTTATGCCTTATGACAAATGGGTTGTACCATATCACAGATGGGTTGTACAATATTACAAATGGGTTAACAAAAACAACCCAAATGTATTGCGTCACAAAACAAAATTAAATACATATTTCACCACAAACTAAGTGTCACAAATCATATGATCCTTAAGCACTCAGCATGATGGACGTGTCATTTAAAAAAAATATTATTTCATTTATACGCTATAAAACAAATGTATGCATAATATAATTATTTATTTAAAAAAAAACTAACAAACTTTGTAAAATCAATGCAGTTTACATAAAGTTTATTAGTTATTGATAGATTTGGCGTTAACATTGTAGAGATTATTAATAATGATCATTCAATAGATTGATATCATAAACCATCTACTTGAGTTTCAAGATTATCAGCAATTCTCATCGACAGGTGAAGTATTAAAATTTAATATAATATTTCTATTATATTAATTTAAAAATCCGTGTGCTACATCATAGATATTTCATTCTTAATAAGTACATGAGTCCTTCTTTTCTGTTTCAGACAAACGTGCATCAGAGAACGTTGAATCTCAGTTACAGCGGAGGAGCTCTAGCACATAACAAGTCCGTTTTGTTTTTTCGAAAATTTTCAATCAAATAATAGTTTAATATAAACGTTAATAAGTACCAACAAAAAATCAAAATAATTGATCACTTCATTGCAAAAAATTACCGCATTGGCTCCCGGGGTGGGGCCTAAAATTTAGGTACAAATTCGGTCCCCTTTAGTCGAATCTGAACAGAAGTGGCGTAGATCCTGAACTCTGGAAAGCCGTGGCCCGCAATCAAGTGCAATGGAGTCAACAAATTAATTTTACAGGGGGAAAGTGCGAACGGAAGAGGGTCCTACAACCGAAAAAGAGAAAAGAAAATGAGGATAGTATAGTCCTCAGAATCCTCCCGCCCAAACATATGGAAGGGTATGCGGTATCGAGTATAGGACTTTTCAACTTTCAACTACGTCAAGACTTATTAAACCACGGCAAACACCATCATCGCAAGGTGGGACCACCGAAGAAGTCATAAATTGGATAGAGCGTACCTTTAACCAAAATCTTTTGTATTTTCGATGTTTATAGCGTTAACTTAGTATTTGACATAATCATGAATCTCAAGAAACTAACAAACTGTGTGTATACGACATTGGTTGCAACATTTAAATATGTAAATTACACATTGTTTAATATTGGAATAAAGGAACACCTAAGATGTAATTTAAATATCAAAATGGAATTGAAATTTTATGTAGAAATAAGAAAGACCATAGGTTTCATAATTTAGAAATGTTAGAAATAAAAACTTCACTCGACACTCAATCTAATATAATTAACAAGTAATTAATGCTAGCGAACGGTCCATTGCTTAATATATTGCTCATTTCAGTCTCTGTCATGTTCCACTCTACTCCTCGACTAGAAATGAGGACACACCCCCCACCAAACAATTGAATTCTTTATAAATCTAATTTGTGGAAGTTATTGTGCATCCTTCGTGACGAAGGAACAATGGTGTCGAAACCGGGGGACGTTTAAAAACAATCAAAATGGTTTATAATTTTTTGAAATTAACAAAACCTATTGTACTGCGAACAAGTGAAGAGAGCCAGTGAACTGAACTTCAAATTAATTAGCCCACAATCAAAAAGAATAACTACAAGCGTTATGAAGGTACAATTCATCGAGTTTACTGTTGTTATATTTTAATGGCCGCGGATATAATGCCTACTATATTTAATATTGTCACGTGTCGTGGCTGCTGCAGGAATTAATGAAAACGCTGAAATTTAAAAATGGATTTATTGATTACTTATTAATTAATTAAACAAACTTACAAAGTCGCTTAACACTATTAAATATAACTTTTTTTTAATTAAATATTTCGTAAATTTAGCACTCGTAAATAAACGCTTTATAATCGCTTACATTTTATTCACTATTTACTAGAACAATCTATCCAATTTCAGCACGTATTATTATTCGCTCCGGTTTATTTCGCTACGTAAGAACTTTTCCAGAATGTTCGCTCAAATATCGCACAAGAGTAAGTACTTCACTTAATTATCTGTCGCTTAGTTCACACGCCTGATGGTAACACTGTTTTCGCTTCGTGATTCGCCGCTAGCGCCGCGTCGAAGAAAACGTCAAAATAACAATGGCCCTCCGCGGCATGTATCTGTTTATTTATACCCGATAACGTTGGATTTTCGAACCTTCGTGAATTCTCTAGTATTTACTAGACTTTTATAGTGGTTACTCGCAAGTTCTCGTGACTTCCAGATGTTCCTGGAAAGTTGCAGACATCTCTCGAAAGCTAGAGGTAATTCTAGACCCTTCGATAGTATTGTGCCAACTTCAAACAACTGTCACTTGACAGAAGTGCGTAATTCTTTATTACAATATTAAGGTAGGTACTTGTCTCACATATACAAAGCGTACTTAAAGGTGTATTACTGTATATATTTGTATAAACTTTTGCAAAACTTTTCATATTTCGCGCTACGGCAGAGTTTTCACGCTTTGGTGAGCTGAGAGCATCGACATAAAGTTATTTACGTAACCTAAGATTAAGAAAATTTACGTATCAAAGTTTACTACCAAGTAGCTACTTTTATCTCCTAGTACTTACACTCTTAAAAATATACTATTTTATACCTTCTATTACGGCTTTGTTGGTCAGGTTGATTAACGGAGTATTTGCGAGATGAAAAAGCTTCGCTCGCCTTGTTAATCTTTTTTTATTCATAACTTAGTTGTCTATAAAATATATAAAAGTTGGAGAGTAATCTCAATAATAATAAGTTCATTGTCTGTCTGTCTGTCTGTCCGTAACTTCATGTAACGTCCGTAATTTTTTATAACACTTATTTTTAAGAAATAACTACTTATACTTATGGAACCGACATGTAAAAGTATCGATATTTTTGACGGGTTACAGCTAGTTATATATAGAAATAATATTCAAATACGTATCAAATAAAAATTATTTCGTCAGTTTTATAAGTTTACCTACGCTTTCACCACCAAGCCAAATCGATTTACTTGACCAGAATTCAAACACGAATTCGTTGTAAGAAATTGTAGTCAGGTCATCATTTTGTTTGTTTGATTTTCAGCGAGACGGATAAATATTTAGTAGATACAAAAATTGCACACTTTTCCGATACATCCTATTTCTGAAAAGTCATATAAAACTGAATCTCTACGCCAAATAAAAAACATATCATAGTTATTTCACCCTTCTCCACGAGTGCTCACTGTGTATGTTTTCGACGGGACCGCTTTTTCATCATGCCCTGCATATAATAAACAATAACATTCGCCGTTCATACATTATAACCCGTTTCAATTTTATTCAAAGGCGTATCAGGTTCAACAGCTATCAAAAAACTATGGTCTTACGACAAATTACAGTTCTTCCCCCCCTCGCATATATTTAAGACATATTTATAACGCCGTTTTGGTATTTATCCTTGCATTATTAAATCCCTTAGTAAGCAAAACATATTCTTTACAAAACACGTTATAGAATAATCTAAAATTTCGTTCCAAACCGAGTCTTTTTGTAATAAAGCGCCACAAATTTACTAATACGTTGCACTTTATAAGAGCATTTAGTTTGAACTTTTTATAAAATTTACAAACTCGTAGTATTTTTTAAACCAGTTAAAACGTATTGGAACAAGCCGTGGCACCAGGTCGTGTACCAAAAAATGCACCGTAGTAAAATTGACATTTCTTGGAAAAACGATTCTTTTCAAACATAATAATTTCCTTGTCTGTCCATCTGTCTGTCATAAAATCCGTAAATTGCTGGATTTGAAACATTAGATAATTAGAGTGTAACGCGCAATCAGTGTGCGGCATATGTTGCGCGGTCACGCAGGGCAATAAGTTATTATTATTTCCCATGTATTATAAAGTACATAAAATAAATGTAGTTTCGCTATGACGTGATGGTTTTCGAGAAAGAGGAAAGTAAGACAACGTGTGAAATTCTTGTAGGTAATGAATGTTTGGAACAGGTAGACGAACAACATCTTGGTATCCGGCGCTTCAAAGTCATTCTCGTCGCAGACTCCGCAGAGATAGTGATCAGAAAACAGATGAATCATACATACAACACAATACAAACACATCATGACTTCGGCACGGTATTGCAAGCCGATACTTAACCACAACACCAACATTCAAGACAACACATCAGCCCTGATGATGGACCCTGCAATGGGATCCGAAACGTCGGCCCGAAAGGTCGTAACAACACGGCATAATACCCCAGTAAACACAAACTTGAAGGTAGACGAGTTTGTGTACTTGGGAAGTATGTTCGATAGAAGAGGGAATGTTGAGAAAGATATCGAAAGGAGAGCGACTGCGGGGGATAGGGTAAACGGTGCTTTGAACGCAATAGTTTCTAATAGAAATATGTCTACCGAGGCAAAACTAGCGGTACATAATGGAATTCTGGTACCAACACTGATGTATGGAAGCGAAGCCTGGAGCTGGCAGAAGAGGAACGAAAGTAGATTGAATGCAATGGAGATGAGATCATTCAGACGTATGTGTGTCAAATCCCTTTATGATAGAATAAAGAATGCAGATATTAGGAATGAATGTAAAGCTGATCTTAGCATAATTAATAGAATTAAAAAAGAGTCGCTCAGATGGTTTGGGCATGTTGAGCGAATGAATGAGGAAAGAATGGTAAGAAAGATATATAATGCAAGTGTTGATGGCGCCAGAAAGAGAGGGCGACCGCGGAAGACGTGGCATGACCAGATCAACCAGATACTGGAAGATGGTCCCGTTAGAAGCTTCAACAACCGGCGAGCTTGCATTCGAAGATGTATGAATGTGGATGAGGCGAGAGTTGTATGTCAGGACAGAAGAGTGTGGCTCTCTATCCTCTCTGCCTACCCCCACGGGAAACGGCGTGATGGTAAGTAAGTAAGTAGTTTCGCTATAATTATAAGGTGAAATTGTAGGTAGGTAATTGATTGCCAGGAATGCATACCACTAATTTCATCTGTTAAGTACATTAACATATCACGTGTTTATATTGTGGATATGATAGGTAAAACATAAACTTAACTAACTTACTTTAAAACGACCGAAAAAATATAAAAATTCATTCATTTATATATTCCCTGTTACTTACTAAAACTACAAATTCACAGTGAAGCGTTTACGAGCATTTCCTGATGAAACATCCAAATAAAACCATAAATATCAAAGTTTAATTGAATTCTCTTATATTTATAACTCTATTTTTTGAGCTGTCACATTAATTTTCGGCGTACAATGCAACATAAAGAACTCGGAAAAATATATCTGTCAAAAAAATAAGCACTTGTAGCAGTAACGGGGTATTTACCTCAATTGTCGTTTCGTAGAATACTTTTTCCACTTATTTTTACTCGAGTGATCCGTCAACTGAATCCAAAATTGAAACCTTGAACAGAATGTTACGACCACAAATGAGTGATGGGTCAATACGGAACAATTTTAAAATGTAAAAAATTATAAATTATATACAAAATTTTCTTTGGATATTTGTTTCGGGTATCTTTGAAATTATGAATTATAAAAGTTACAGTCCTGCTTTGAATTTAAGCTTCTTCTCAAACATGCTTTCGACCCTCGCGACCTCATCCAAATATTATATTCATGAATACGAATATAAATACTTTGAAAGGGAATTTCTTTCCCCTTAAACCGTACTTATATACTTAAAGGATATCCCTCGAGACTAGCGGATTTCATTTTCCTTTCTCTAGAGCCGGAAAACGGTGCACGTTCGTGGCCGTATTTAAGATATTATAAACATATTTCAAGGAAATTCGCCAATCGTATACGTGTAAATATATTTGTTTTTTTCAAGGTAAGGCAAGCATTTGTGGCGGTCGAGAGCCATCGCGGGTCTATCCGTACGCACCAAGCCAACACCCACCAACCAGGGCTCGATGTGGCTAACGCAGTCCTAGTTGTCACAAGTACCATCACTCGGCCGCCGGCCGCCGTAGTATACGCATGTGATATTCCTGTGATATATAACAACAATCGTATGTTTTTTTTTATTTATTAAGAATCAAGAATCCATACATATATTTATTTTTCTTTTAACTTGAGTACAATTTTTGGAATCGCCCCTCAACTAGACCTTTGGCTCGTTCCTGAGTGTCGGTTTAGTTTTGTAGCTGTGTAACATTTATTTAAAATCATATGTCAAACATAACAAACAACGTAAAAAAAGATAAATATGTAAACACAATAAACACAATGTGTATACGATATTATTCATATATATGTTTTAGCAGGGAATTTGAAATAATATAAAACATAAAGGTATAAAAGCAATTTTGTAGATGTAGAGCAGATGTATCTCTATACATATATGTTTAGCAGATAAGTGAAATAATCTACAATCATATAAAATTAGTTTCTGCGCTGTAGAGCAGTTGTATTATAAAATGTATATATAAGTACCAGTTGCGCTCTATCCGCACATTTTTGCCTCTGCTTTATACTAGAGATGGGTCGTTCATGAACAAGCTGTTCTTTTCGAACAGTTCACTTTTGATCGCATGAATTTTACAGTCCACTTTAGTGAACTATCGTTCATCAGTTCAGTTGTCGTAAATTAAAAAAATTTCGGTCGACAAATGACCGATCCCAAATCGAACCCTCTGCAAGAAATAAATTTTGATTGATAAATGAGCAATTCCAAATTACCGATGATACTGAATAAAATGTGCAACAAATTTGAATTGTTTAGATTTACATCGGGCGTTATATTCCTAATAGGCGGAAAAATTTATCATATATATTCTCAAGTTTTGGACAGCGCGAAGTGATTGATAGGTGAGTAAGTAACTTAGGGAAACAATTCGAGGAGATATAAGAATCTCGACGATAAGAGTTGAAGCGTGAATTTGTCAAGATATAGTCAGTGGCGTGACAAGATGACACAATTCGATACTGAATAAGTGGCGTTGCTTCACCAGCGAGAGATAATGCCCACCAGCTCTGCCAGCCGTCAGTGGAGCGAGACGCGGCTTGGCAATAATTATCATTATAACACTTTTTATTTAGTTACTTGAATGAATAGTTTATATACTTTAATTAGTCAACAAACAATACGATTTTGCAACTTTTGAACGTAAAATTTAATGAAAATTATAAACGAGATAATTGAAGAATTATAAAAATGAATGTGCACGAAAAAAGTCACGCCGTTTTCACGCCGGGGTAGGCAGAGAGGACAAAGCGCTACAACACTCTTCTGTCCTGATACACAACTCTCGCCTCATCTACATTCATACATCTTTGCGTACGAGCTCGACGATTGTTGAGACTCTTAACAGGACTATGCTCCAGTATCTGATTAATCTGGTCATACCACGTCTTCCGCGTTCGTCCTATTTTTTCTGGTTCCGTCAAAATAGTGTCATATATTTTTCTTACCACGCTTATATTAAATGAACCAAAGAGTTAAAAATTAATTTTCAGCGAAAACATTTTTAATTCACAAATTCTGTAGTCTTTACCAATATCGTAATAAGTGCCTACATTTTATTTGGAGAGTGGGGCAAAAATTTTTTGGCGGAAAATTTATTTTTAATTTTTTGGTGCATATAAGCGTGGTTTTCAAGAAATATATAGGTATATTCTAACTCCTAAGACAATTAAAACTATGTATTATGCTTTGATTCAATCAATCCTACAATATGATATCATTAGGTGGGGAGAATCATATAAAACATCACTAAACACACTCTACCTAGCTCAAAAAAGTATAATTAAAATTATTTTAAAAAGACCTAGAACCTACCCTACAAAACCAATTTTATTCCGTGTGCCTACCATGATGGAAATTTTTAGTAAAATATCATTTATTATATAAATTTTTAAAGAAAATTATAAAATGGATTCCTTGTATGTTCGTTGGCGGCTTTTTAGCCGGTTGGGGCCGTTTGGTCTTTTTTGGTTGTGATACGAATTGTTCATGGGAGATATTGTCGAGTGCTTCCTTCGAATCGATGAAAATACCTATACACTTACTTGATTTGTTCAATTTATTTTGCATGATGGTGAATGTTTTACGGTCGCGTCTTATGTGCATATCCCCGCAGTGAACCCGAAAGGGTTCTCATTTATTGTATAATTGACTTTTATAATTGAGTTTGGTCTCTTTTGGCTGCTTATTCTATATGTTGTATTATTAATTAAGATTTTGATATATTAGATAACAGTATATTACCTTTCTCATTGTTATTTAATTAGATTACACTAACTATATGATTGTAAGTGATTATCCCTCACCACACACAAGTATCATAATTCTTTTTGGTAGGTATATACAAACAAAAAAAATTGAATTGTAAACATTTTCTAGCATTGTAATAAAATATCATATATATATATATATATATATGGTGGACAAGGAAAAAACTTCTTCCCTTGTCCACCATTCTCTAACGGAGAATCATAAAATAGACTTCGACAATTCAAAAGTAGTTGCCAGCCTCAATAATGAAACGTTTAGAATCTACAGAGAGGCAATTGAAATAAATAAAAGAAATAGTAATATAATGAATAACAGAGACGATAGCATTCGACTTCCGACCGCATGGAGTAACATTCTTAATAATAATAATCAAATTTCTCATACAAATAATATTAATAATAATAAACCACAAATCACGATGGAAACGCCGAAGCAATTAGAAAATCCAACCATTTCAACATTGTGTAATGACGATAGTAAAGTAAATATACGGATTACTAGAAGCCGAGCAAAACTCATTAGCGGCGTCGCTGGAGAAACCCACTCCTCCACAAACACCTGACGCAGAATTTTTCAAACTTTCACTTGACGGTGAGCTCTGGACCCAAACGGTTGTACGCTTTTTGGAGGAGCAGCTCATCGACAAGGCGCCCTGAAGATGAACAGTGAGATCTGTTCGAAACGTCGGCAGACGACTGGTCCTGACGACCAGAATTTGACGCGGGTTACCCCCAAAGTAGTTAGAACTAACACATATTGTACCCGTGAAAGCCTTCGATTTAACATATATATATATATATATATATATAAGTTATAATGAAGGTTTTCGCGGGTGTTAGAAATGTTAGTATTAATTTCTTTGGGGGTAACCCGCGTCAAAATCTGGTCCTCAGAAGGACCATTCGTCAACCGACGTTTCGCCTGAATCACAACAGGCATCTTCAGGTTGCTTGTTAATAAATTTCCGTCACGAGGGGCAGTGCGTACACGTCCGTTCGTATCGGAAGCTTATTACCAAGTGAGGTCTGGTAAGTCAAAGTCTAAATTTGGGTACTGTGGTTATTATTGGCCTTAATGATTTTTGGGAATTTTGTATTAAATATTGGGTATTCCCGGCCGTTGCTGGCCTTAATGGCGTTTGTTTGGCTCCTTGTGATGCGCTTTGTACTCGATGTTGCTTCTATTGTGTCGGTGGTTTTATTTAATTGATTTTTGCGCGCTAGTATATTATTTTTACTAAGAAATCTACTGTTGAATAAAATGCTTTTCCATGCCGTTGGGAGACGTATACCATCATCTCTATTGTTGATAATATTTATTCTTTTATATATCTCTATAGCTTCTCTAAGTATCCTTACTGTTTCATTTTGGACGTTCGCTATTATTCGTGTATTATTAAAGTCTATGCTGTGGCCTTCTTCGAGTGTGTGTTGAACAAGCAACGATGTTAGTTTTTTGTTGGTCATATCAACTCTATGTTCAGCAACCCTAGCAGATATCTTTCTGTTGCTTTTTCCAACATATGTCTGGTCGCACGATCCACATGAAAGTGTAAAAGACAAAATACACCTAGAGTCCCATGGTGTATACGAAATACCATTTTGACGCGGGTTACCCCCAAAGAAATTAATAGTAACATATATATATATATATATATGTATATATATATATATATGTATATATATGATATGTAGTATATATATATATATATATATATTCCTAAATTTAAAATTACCCAGATACAAAACAAGCGCAGCCCAGAATCGTTATTCATTTGTAGGATTAAAAAAATTCAATTCATTACCAGATAATTTTAAAAAAATGAACCCATAAAAAACAAGTTTTTATTGTACTCTCTTTCTCATTGAAACAAGTTTCGCGCCTACTCGATGCGTCGGGCTCGAAATTTAAACAATATATAAATAGTTAAAATTTCGAAAAATCAAAAATTATACGACATGATTATTAAAATTTTTTAAACGAAAATTTGTTATATCATTTTTATCATCGGCACGAGTCTGCCTGCAAATTGGATCACGGGAAAAGAGTTAAAAATCGATCCAAAGTTTTTTCGGCAGACACGCAGAGAAGCTGACAAGCAGACGCTACGAGTTAAAAGAAAGGGAGTAAAATTTAAAGATTTTACAACATGTATGTAAATTTGGATTCTTATTAATTTTTAAAAAATAAAAAAATTTAAAATGAACTAAAAAACTTTACCACAGAAATTCTTGAAATTCCATTTTATGTATTCATTTTCGTCTATTTTTGATTCTTGATATTTTGTTTACTAATTGTTTCTTGATATTTTTTTTACTTTATTGTTTAATACTTTTGTTAAAAAAATTGTCATATTCATAAATAATATAACGTGATTTACTTCTCCCATAACCACGAGCGTCAGCTCTTTTATGGAGAGTAATACGATCTTATTGTATGAATGATCTTTTTATTTCAATAAATTTAGTACCATGATATGTATTTATAATAAATAAATAAAAAAATATAAAAAATTATAAAAAATAATAAAAATAAAATTAATTTGATTTTTAGCGACTTCACCCAAAATATGGTTTTTGAATCAATGAGGTTTTAAGGTTTTTGTTTTCGTAGCTCAAATAGTACTTAATTAAGTATTAAAAATTGTACTTTTGCATAGGAACTCGTAAAATATCATCATAGTTTTCATATTTTTTGTAACAAAACTGTAACGTTGCTTGATGTGACGAATGTCTGCGTGTGCACGAAAGGGACAGAACAGGCATGAATCGGAACGCGTCACGTACGGAGCGCGGCCATTCGAAATCGCAAAAAAATTTGCCATCTAGTATTATCGCATATTGTATCGAGCTTTCAATAAACCCCTGAAGACACATTCCGGTGTGAATTATTAGACCCGGAATTTCCTGGCAGAAGAAGAGAGAAACACTTGACTGGCAAGCCCGGTCAAGAACATCACATTTCTTGCACTCAATTTAAAGAAAAATGTTTAAAATGTAATAGAAGTATTATTTATAAGCATCAGATGTCGTCGGTACATAATGGCGTTCTAGTGCCAACCCTTATGTATGGAAGTGAAGCCTGGAATTGGCAAAAGAGGAATGAAAGTAGACTGAATGCGGTTGAAATGCGGTCACTAAGACGCTTGTGTGGAAAATCTTTGGTCGATAGAGTGAGGAATGAACAAATTAGAAGTGAATGCAATGCTGGCTGTAGTGTGGTAGATAGAATAAAGAAAGGAGTGCTGAGATGGTTTGGTCATGTGGAACGTATGAACGAGGAAAGGATGGTTAAGAAAATATATGAGGCGAATGTTGAAGGCAACAGGAATAGAGGGCGTCCGCGAAAGACCTGGCACGATCAGGTACTACAAGTATTTGAGGATGGCCCTGTTAAAAGCCGCAACAATCGTAGAACGTGTATGAGAAGATGTATGAATGTGGCCGAAGCAAAAGTGGTGTGCCAGGATAGAAGAGTGTGGCGTTCAATCCTCTCTGCCTACCCCTGCAGGGAAACGGCGTGATGGTTAGTTAGTTAGTTAGTTAGATGTCGTCGATAAAATCAAAACACTGAGAAATGTTAAACTAAAATGTGATTAAATATTTGTATTACACAGCCCACATACTACTCACCAGACGTCGTCGATAAAATCAAAGCACTGAGAAATATTAAGGATGGACATTAAAATAAAATGTGATTAAATATTTGTATTACATAACCCACACACTACTCATCAGATATCGTCGATAAAATCAAAACACAGAAATATTTAGGACGGACGTTAAAATAAAATGTAATTAAATATTTGTATTACATAACCCATAAACTACTTTCGACCGCTCTGAATGAATTATATCATATCAAATTTGATAAATGATTATGATAGTAAGTAGGTATCTACGTACAAAATCAAACAAACTTATCTGAAACACTCGAAATAAACACGGATTTCATTTGTTTTTAAAATGACCGGGTATTTTATGTGACAATTATTTTAACTAGATATTTCTGAAAATTTAGCGAGGAAAAATTCGATAATCAAATTGAATTGCTTTTATTTTAATTAGCCGATTCTTCTGTAATAATAAATCCGTTACTTTAAAGTGTACGGATGGCTTATTTAGGTACTAATTGGTGATTACAAAAACAGAGCGAGTACCAATTTTGCAGAATCGAAAGAAAATTAACTGTATTATTAATTCTCTGCCTACAATTTTTCCACCCCATTGTGGCCGACGAGTCTGTTGGCATGCAAAAACCTACTCACTTGAAACAAAACCATCGCCTGGCTTAGCCCTCTACCTTAGAAGACGAGGGGATCTTCGACAACGAGGCCCAGCGATGAGATACAAGCCCTTATATGATAGCATTTTACCTGCTGTATTAAACCTGATTGTTATGGAACGCAAGTATTGCTATTGTGCATTTAATTTTATTCTAAGGTAGCTTTTAACTTATTAATTTCCATCTTCTTTTATTAATCAGTTTTGGTATTGGATAAAGGCCTTCCTGTTAATGACTTTCCACAATTCCCTGTATTTTTGGTTCCGCCCCAATTTTTCCAAATAACTTGCCTGATGCGTGTGAGAACGAATATTTGCAAATGTTGATATAAGTCAAATAATTATAATTATTAAAACCGTGCAGAAATTTGAACCAGATTTTTACAAAACCCAAGATGCCCATGATGCCGAAAAAATAGCCAAATTCAGTAAAGCTATGAAAATCAATAAATTCGCCTGCCAGAATTAGACTAGAATACATACATATTTATTTTGGTAGCAGAAATTGGGAAATACCGACACAGAAGCAAAGTGGATGGGCAGGAAAATAGCTCTCCCAACGGACGTAACGATTGGCAGATTAGGTGTATTGGGGGATGAAACAATCCGTCTTCCCGTCTTTTAAGGTAGGTACCCACAAATTTCTTATTTTCTCACAATTGTTCTAATCAACCATGTTCAATTCCTTTGGGTAGAATCGTGGGATATTTATTCCCCAAGAAAGAGGTACCGCCGTTACATATATTCTACTTTGAAAATTAAATAAAAATTAGATAAAAATATAAAATCAAACCAATTACCTATTCAAATAGGCAGTTCAATGAGAACATATTTACTTTGCTTCAATTTTTTACTAGTTGACCTATTCTGAAAATACCAATATTGCTATTTGATGATTGTTACTGCAACACTTAAAAATAGAGAAACGTCAAGACATCTGTCAATTGTCAATATTTTTATCATTGTAAGGAAAATATTGACTTTAATATGTATTTGAACTACATATTTGGGTGAAGAAATTATTAGTGTGTGTGAAACGAACTGATTTCTACTACGTTTTAAAATAATATTAGTACTTATTTTATATAATATTCATCAAAAAATATATATACCTAACGCTTCGATATAAATAACGCTATAAACATGTATTTTCAACACCCAGACATCGTGAATTAAAATTGAAAAAGTCATAAATGTTAATTACACGGGTATAAATAAATGCGTCCCGTCTATTTTTGAGTATTGGGGTAGTAATTACTGAATATAACGGACTGTCTATTTTTGCGAATTTGGTAACAAACCCCAAAATAAAAATCTTGTTATTTCAGAATACCACCGATTAAACTCTTGCGTAAATGATACATTTTTTTTAAATGCGAACACGGAATACGTGTCACATCAATATTCTTACTATTTTTAAACTAAGCTAAACGCTTAAACGCTTGTGCTATGAAAATAGGACTAACTTGCTGTTCTGGAGTGAGATTCGGACTCGCGACCTTTGGATCACGAGGCGAGAGGCTTAATTATAGTTATTTCCAAATAACTATATTTATGTTGCAGAAAATCTCAAAAACTTTTGAGCAATACACACTAGGTGACGCCAGGACAAATCTATCAACTTTTAATAAGATTTTTGATTTTGATTTTATTTTTATTACAAAGTTGCAATTTTTAGAATTCGTTTTTCTATTAAATTCATCTAATTAGTTTTGTATATCATAGACTCAGCGGCGTGCAGTCAGTATATTGAAATGCAGATAGATTTCCCTTTTTTAGATATATGTTGACGTAAAACTCATGCTTCAATCTGTTGACTGCACGCGTCTGCGTAGATCTATGATCTAAAAATTAAATTACTTTATCATCATCATTACTTTACAACATAAAATATCTTCATTTAATATTTTTCTTTTGTTTACCGTTTACTTTTACATTTCTCGAAATTCTAGTATAATCACCTGATTAAAGCTTCACTTTACGAAGTAATAATATAACATTTTAATCATTTTATGCCGTGCTGACTTTTGGGACATTTTATGCTACTCAATTTTACTCTAATAAAAATAATTGGATAATTTATATACCGCCGTTTTCGAGAGAACTCGCCTCAAAATTATTTTACAAAACAACTTACTGTCTACAACTTATTTACTATTACTTATATAGATGGCATGCAATAAAATGGAATTGACTATTAAAACTATAGTTGAGAGTGCCAGGAAGAATAAGGTAATCTCGCGGAATGCATATAAAGAGTGGAAAACATTAGGTAGTGTTGTAACGATATGATTCTATAGGTTTCTATATGATTTTCTAACTCTAAAATTAGTTAACATTTATAATTCCACACCTATATTATATACACTTTCACTTTTCTCTGAAACCAGAATATTACGATTCCTGTTTAAGAAAAAACCCGTCACATCAACATCTTTGGCTGTACAACAACAGATGGGTTTTAGCCAACTCGAGAGATTTCTCCATTAATCCCTATAAAAAGCTATCACCGTATTTTTGCAGAAGACATTTCTCCATCTTAGTTTTAACATTAAACTTGAAAGTCCATATATACCTTCATTACTATTATACTAACAGTACAGTTGCTTGTAAGTACTATTATACTAACAGTACAGTTGCGATTGACTATCGCCCATTGCCGGCTGTTTTACATAAGATTTTTTGAAAATGACTATGAAAATTTGGCCCACTGTATGCATCGTTCTTTGAGCGATTATAATATAGATACGGCGCCTCGTACGTGTTTGAGTTAGATACATCTCCAACTTAAATTAAACATCAAAATTATATTTGCCGTGGGAAAAAGATCTCTGTAAGACAATGTAAATATCGATTCCAAAAAATTCAGAAATTGCGCAACCTCGTCGATAATTCCAAATTATCGACGAGGTTGCGCAATTTCTGAATTTAATGTTTAAATCATTTTTGTGACTACTTACAGCAAGTACGTAGCAAACACAAAGGTTTAATAATAATAATAGTAAGTTTATTCCCTGTCCATCCAATATATATATATATATATATATATATATGTATATATAAGAGAGAGAGAGAAAAAATATAAAATAAATGGCTAATAACTAATTGAAAAAATAATTATAACAATAAAATTCTAAAAAAATAAGATTTTTTAAAAAGAAAGATGGACTCACAGAGTACTAAAGTGGAACCCTTGGCAAAATAAAAGAAGCGTTGGAAGACCTCAGAAGAGACGGGCCGACTGTGGAGGGGAAGAAATGGCTACAACTAGCAAACAACTAGGAAAGATGGAAGAGTATGGAAGAGGCCTATATTCAGCAGTGGAGAGATAAAGACTGAAAAAAGAATAAGAAGAAAAATAATTAAGAAAAGGTATATTGTAACTTCGCCAAGAATCGAACCCGGATGAACTAGTATCAGGTCCAGTCAGCTACGAGGCCTGCCATATACATTATAACTAAATTTAAGACTTATTCTGTTTCCGTACGCATCGATTAATTTATATTATATAATTCACCTGATTGGCGTACCAAGAGAAAAATCGGAGTAAAAAATTGATACTCTAGAATGATAAATAATTGTACCTACATCTTACCGAATCTCTGGAAATAAATTAATTACTTTTGCAAAAAAAAAAAGTTCTTGGCAGAAAAATTATCTAAATATAAGATCCAGCAAAGTGTTCTCAATATATATTTATTTCGAAGTCTCTACGATGTCTCCAAGCTAGACGGAACAATCGGAAACAATGGAACATTTCATGAAATTAGTCTCTTCAAAAACAAATGAAAAGCTTTCAATTTTGCGGAACAACCATCTGTTTTCATACTCGTATATTGTTTCATCTTCCAACAGAACCAATGCACCAATAAAACTTTATTACTAGATTTATGCATAATTTACAAGACGGATGAAACAAACAATAATAAATAACGTATTTCTCAGGGCGAAATTGCTATTAAAGTTTCACCATCACTATTGGCTCTACAATCCCTGGTGGATCTTGGCCATTAAAAAAAATAATTCTCTATATATTCGATCGTATTCTGAAAATAACAAGCTTGTTATTTGATTATTGTTACCTCAACATTCAAAAATAGAGAAACGTAAAGACATCTGTCAAATATCAATATTTTCATCATTGTGATGAAAATATGGGTTTTAAATTTAATATTTGAACTCTTTGGATGAATAAATTAGTAGACGTGTGTGAAATAATCTGATTCTTATCAATTTTTAAATTAAAATTATTGCTTTTTTCATAATATTCATAAAAAACTTGTATTTTAGACAAAACTCCAGATTGCAATGACTGGTTTGCGTGATGATATAAATATCGCTTCGATATCAGATAAAAATGCCTTCTTTAATAACACCCAAACATCAAGGAGTTCCGACATTAGAATGCATATTTTTGTGCTTATTTTAATTCAAAATGGTTTATGTGGCATTACTGCACAACTGTTGGGTGTTGAAAAGTTATATTGCACCATTGTATATATAGACATAAAAAAAGAAGATGCAATTTCTTCTTCCTGTGTTGAATTTGTAATGACAATTATTTATAACTCCACTATAACATATCACACTAATAAGACCAATTTTTTAAGACTAATTTTCCAAAGGTCGCACCTAATTAGGCAAAAGTCGTAAATGTAAATTTATTTAATAATTACCCGGGCATAAATGAATACCTCCCGTTTATTTTTGAGCATTAAGGTAGTAATCGCTAAAATAACTAATAAATCATAATGCGAACTCTCGTAAATCTACGTCCCGTCTATTTTTGAGTGTTGGGACAGTCGACAAAATAACAAAATTGTTATTTTCAGAATACGGCCGATTGTTGTTTCTTTTTAGTAATGGCCTTCTTAAACATCTGCGCCATTTTGGTCTAATTTTTAGCAATGACTTCGGTGATTGCTGTACAATCATTTCTCTCCACGAGGCCTATCTACCGAGGCCAGGGAAATCTTCGTATTTTAATCAACCTTAAGAACCTTATCTCATTACACTAAGTATATAGCGTCTTTGTCAACATTTATCATCTAAAACCGGCCCAAAGATGCGTCTCAAAATTTTCTTTTCAAACACGCTCGTTTTTCTTCAATTAATATAATATATTTTTATAAGTTAGAAGTAGATAAGCATATTGTATACTTAAACTTTGGCGATTTCGGACCATAATCTATATGATTATGGTCCGAACTCTAATGAATATTCAATTAATAATATAACATTATCTACCAAATCCGAAAGCAAAGACCTTGGGGTGATACTTGACAGTAAATTAAATTTCAACAAACATATCGATTACATAGTCACCAACGCATCATCTATGCTTGGTTTTGTCATACGCACATGTAAACATTTCAAAAATATCAGTACCCTCAAGACACTTTATTTCTCATACGTTCGTAGTATTTTAGAATATGCATCTCAGGTGTGGAATCCAGGTTATGCAGTACACGAAAATAGAATTGAAAGCGTCCAAAACAGATTCCTAAGATACCTAGACCTGCGTTCATTTAGATCTCATATAAGCAATGAAGACTCTGCGAAGTTTTTTAACATGCAGACCCTAACTCGTCGAAGAAACATAGCTGACGCGGTGATGCTATTCAAAATAACACACAATCTAGTTGATAGTCCGGAACTTCTTCAACGAATATCTTACCACATCCCAACTCGCAATAACAGACATTCACCTACTTTTCATCTCCCCTTTTGTAAGACCAACTCAAAACAAAACTCCTTTATGTACAGATCCACAAATTCATTTAACACAAACTATCACCACATTGACATTTTCAACGCAACAATAAGAAACATAAAACAAACAATATCTACACTACCGCACCCAAACTAATTTGTACATTATATCTTCCCTTCTACTCCCGTCCCACATTCCCCTCCACCCTCTCCACTCGCTATTAATGTAAGTTAAAGTAAATTTTTAAATTCAGTGGAAAATTTTTAAGATTGTTTTGCTGTTAATTTTTCCCAAAACAAAATAAATAAATAAACACACAAATACACACACTCACACAAACTCACTATTGGACATGTTTTTTCTTATTTTTTTATCGATTGTATATATGTGTTTTCTTGTAATTGGCCCAAAACTTTGTACATCAATTATTGTTTTTTTTCAAGATTGATTAATTATATGGTTGTAAAAAAACCAATAAAGGAAAATAAAAAAAAATAAAATAAAAAAAAATAAAAAAAATAATCGAGATAATAGAATTTTGGAGGCAAAAATAATGTGCGTTTTTGGACACAAAAATTATTTCATCTAAAATACTTTGGTTATAATATAAATATTTAACTTCAATTTTATTTAAGCCAAACAAAGTCAAGCTGTTTTTATTTGTTGTCTGGAATTTAACATTGAGTATACCCCGATGGTTATCCAACTACTTAGCTCTCATTTTCGTCAAGGTAGAAACGATAAGCAGTATAGCTGTTTATGCTGGAAAAGTAATTTCACGTCATAGATACATCTATTGGTCAGGCAACCCTAGATTAAGAGTGAACTTCTATCGGAAGGGAAGTATTCAATATTAATCAATTGGGAAACTTAGAATAATGTTTTATTTGGTCTAGAAAATCGTTATCGTATTATAAAAATGATTTGCAAAAAAAATCATCATCATCTTCCCCTTGTCCTATTCGGGCCGGGCACCCACTGCATCGACAAGGCGCCTCCATTCGTCCCTGTCTTGCACTGGTTGTGCGGCCTCCGTCAATTGTAGTCCCATCCTTTCCTCACACAGTTTCTGAAGTTGTCGATCCTCAGCTTTGATGCTTTAGGTTTGGTCATGGTTCCTTTCTCCGTGCTATAAAAGTTTGTAGCAAGCAAACTGTTTTCGCTCGAGTACGCGCTGTCACTTTCGTCAATTTTCAAATTCAAAATTTTTAACTCCCGCCAAATCACTCTCTCTAGTCACGCCTTCATGCGTCACAATTCACACGGTTAATTTGACATTTAGATTTCGCGGTGCAGGACGTATAGAAGATACGAATCATTTTTTCAATGTTTTTTTTACAAAACAATACCGGTTTTGCTGTGTATTGGGTACTCAACAACTGGGAGAAAGGGTAACAAGTATTTAATGGTACATCATCACACTAAGCAAAAACAAGTCATTCTTTCAAACACTGGCAAATTGATACGTTACGACCAATCATGTCACGTGGAGTCGAATATTGAAAAAAATATTAATGAAAACTATTACACCCCGACCCTTAAAACAAGGGGTAGAAGAAGAAAAAAACTGTTACATAATAATAATAATAATAATTATTATTATTATTATTATTAATGAAAACACTGCCCTACATTGTGTATGTACTGATTCACAGAATACAATCAATATTTATTTTCATATAGGTATCTACTTCATATGTTTTCATCGGTATTTGTAATATGTGGAATTTTTCTACTAAATGTTAGGTAGGTACTTAAGGATATTTTAAGGTAATTTTTCCATTCGATTTTTCTCAAAACTACCTACCTGCTACCTATCCAAGTTTGGCAAACTAGTTAGATAGGTTTACTTTATGATGCTGAATGGCGCAAAGATTCACATTTTAGATGTTAAATGGTACAAATCGGTCTGACCGTCCAGCTTTATTTCACGTCTTTTGTGACAACAAACAAAATCAAACGTAACTTCGTGTAACGTCCGTGATTTCGTTCGAATTCACGGCTAAAATACCAAATTAAACGGCCGGAGATGGGGCTTGAACCCCGGGTCAGCAAACCCGACCCGACCGCTCAATGCGTGTTGCTACGGTCGCCTCTCCGTGGATCGCCAAAAAGATACTATAAATATATACTAAGGCTATAGCTAGTTACAAATAATTTGCAAGTCCGCCGGCTTTCTTGTGTTCCGCGAACAATCCTTCAAGTTTTATTGAATAGATTTCTTCGTTCAAAACTGAATAATGTTATAGATTTTTACTGAAAAAAAATCATATTTAACTTAAAAAAATCTATTTAAATAGAGAAATACTGTTTTCTCTATTAAAATAGATTTTAAGTAAAAATTTAAAAAGGTCAACAAACTGTAAACTGTAGAGGTCAATAAACTTTAATTCCCCATGTGCCTACGATGTTTTATTATATTAAACTAAGCACATATATGACGTGCTTGTTAATCTAGTGTTAGGTTAGACACTAGCGTAATTATCAAGTGGTCGAATATTCAACCCTCGTTGCAGAAGGCTACCGAGCTAGTCCTATTTTCAAAGCACAAGTGCTTTGCTTTATTTGATAAAAAGTATTATTATTATCTTGATATGTATTTCATATATTATGTACTTATCTCGATTTTTTAAATATATACAATGATAAAAAATCATAAAAACTTTTTTTTAATATTTGTACTGGATCACGCACTTTCATCTTGTACACCTAAAAAATAATTTTGAAAAAATTATTAATTTAAATGGATTCACTTTCGATTAAAGATAGAATCAGACTTGATTTGTACGGTTAATTATTAATGAGTTAATAAAATGTAAAGACTAGAAAAAATCCTCTAATGCGAATAAGAACGACAAGACGATTAGTGAATAAGACACCTGCGAAGGAACGAATGCAATTTAATATACGTTTGTAGGTACATCATACTCTGATCGTTGACTGTGAGTAAATAATAGCGTTTATCGCGTGCGATTATGTAATTAAGTTCTAAGTAGAATACAAGTGAAATGCGAGACTAATGACAGTGATTATGAAATAAGAAGTTATTTTATATTGGTTAACTATTTATATTTAAAACTTGCTGCTACTACCCGGTGTTGCACGGGTTAAGGATTAAGTTAAAAATAAGTTTATGGAGGGAAAACAAAGGTTTCATTATTTTGCAAAGCTTCTAATAAAAACAATGTTTCCGTTTAATCAATGCTGGGATGGATGAGATGTCGAGGAAGGAAATGAAGCCTATATTACTCGCTGCGTCCTAAAGAATAAATTTGCAAAATTTTGGTCAGATCAGACAAACGGTATAGATTTATACACATAATATATTAGAAGAGGAAGTGATATAAAGGAAGAGGAGAGAAATGTCGCTTATGTTACCCGCCAGGTCCTAAAGAATAAGTAAGCAAAATTTGGGTCAGTTCGGTCAAACGGTACAGATTTATATGAAAAATATGTCGGGGAGAGGGGAAAATATGACCTTTGCTACCCGCTGGATCCTAAAGAATAAGTATGCAAAATTTGACTCAGATCAGTCGAACGATACAGATTTGAATGGAAAATATATCAGAGTGAAAGGGAGGCGTAAAGGGGAGGGGGAAAATGTCATTATTCGTCGGGGCCTATATAATAAGTATGCAAAATTTTAGTCAAATCGGTCGAACGGTAGAAATTTTCTTGGAAAACATATCACTTGAAGGGGGAGGGGACAAAGGGGAAGGGGGAAATGTTGCCTCTGTTACCCGCCGGGTTCTAAAGAATAAATATGCAAAATTTGGGTCAGATCAGGCATAGATTTGTATAGAGATCACACAGACATTGAGTTTTATAGGTATAGTAGCGTGTGTTTCTTTTACGTCCAACAGATGGCGCTGTTTTACAAAAAAAGCATTTTTTTGGTATCGTCATAAACATTTTGTCTCCTACCAATATAAAGGTAGTTAAGTTTAACAACTGTCGCACGTAGGGGATAGAATAATTAACGAACTGGCTCAATCTACTTCATGAAATTTTCAGAAACGTTTGATTAAAATCAGATACAACTAACAGAAGATAACGCATATATAAAATCCCTGTATTGTAAGATATTCTATCGTTACCTATACATTTTACATACAAAATATTTCATATAAGTAGGTTTTTTGGTCATCATTGCGGAATTTTTCGTAAAATTATAATTTTACGGTAATTTTCCTTTCAGAAACGGCTTTTCTGTGAAATCAAAGAAAGTCAATTTTCATGACATCCTTAACAAAAGATGGAGTTTCTGTCGAAATTTACCATTTGAACTTATCACTTCTGAATTTGAAGAATACACTTAATATAAATAACATATGCCACTATTAATATTGGTAGGAGGCAAAATATTTAAAACATCGCTCATTCTTTTTTATTTAGCCATTTTTCTTTTTGCGCCTCGGAATACATTCCGAATTTAAGAAACCGAAAAATGTATTTAATAAATTAACAATTAAAATGCCAACTATTGATCGTTTTTCTACAATGAATCCGCTTCATTTTAGAATCTCGGAATAATGTCGTTTAAAACGATAACTCGGAAGTTCACCGAATATAATCAAAAAATTTGAATTCGGAAAATGTTAGGTAGGTATATCTAAATATTTATCAATATTGAAAACGTAGGTAGGTACCAGCGCTTTTTTTCATATAATCAGTGCGAATTCGAATGGAACGTTTTGTCAAAATTTCACAGCAATGGTGTAGAACTTTAGAAGATTTAAGATTTTGGGCAATCAAACATTTACATTTCTATATACATAAATTAATTGTATATAAAAACAAAGTAAGTATACAAAAACATCTTCGTATTTGAATGCAACGTTGTGCCAAAATTTCAAAGAAATCGGTGAAGAACTTCCAAAGATAAGCGAACACTTACATTTTTATTTATATAGATATATTAATTTAAAATTTTTATTTCGTATCACTTAAGTATAATATAATGTATATTTATTCATCATATAAATTTATGATAGATAGTGACTGGTTGCTAAATGACTAGGCAGGTGCCTGTTTCCCACTACTATATATCTTACTTTAAAATATTTCAGTATATTAATATTAATAAGTATGATATTGTAATAAACACAGAAAGTTTGCTTTATTAACAGACGAAAAAATAATAAATATGTTTAGGCAGAAGCTTATATTTTTTTAATTATTGTTAATAATGTTCAGTTTATTATTTTTATAGTAGGATAAAGGCTATTTAAGATATCGCTCTTAAAAAATTATAGTCTAGCACATTGCAACGAGACACTAAAAAGAATTTACGCACTGTCTAAACCCCCGATGATGTGTCACTTGTCACAAAACTATCGAAGAATCGAGAACGGCCTTGGGTGATCTAAAACCTTCGGGAGGCGTGTGAAACATTCAAGAAACACCTATAAAAGCCTAGAAGCCACGAATATCTTCTCCTATAAAATAGGAGGTATATACCAGCATTTTCAGATATAAATACAACCGGCTGCGGCGCGGGAGTTGTTGTTGAGTCCGTTTGACAGGCGAAAACAAAGTCGGCTGCAAGCCGCGACGGTCGGGATAGCCATTCGGAGCCAATCAAGCGAATAATCGAGCGAAGTTTTTACCTAAAAGGCGAAATAAACCAGAGCGATTAAAGCAGTGTTAACTGGATGGAATGTTCTAGTGAAGTGTTTCAGCGACATGTGCGATAAAGTGTTTATTTTCTAGTGATATATTTCGAAATAGTGTAATTAAAAAAAAACATTAAGTTTATTAATGTTACGTGACTTGTACGTTGAATAGTTAATTAATTTGTAATTAAAAAATCGCTACTTAATTTCCAGCTTTTTCATTCATTTCTCCCGCAGCCACGGTACGTGTCAATAGAAATTCAGATATAAAAAATAATAAAAACAAACATTTTCGCGGTCAACTCTGTTTTATTTTTAAATCGGGCTCAGAGGGATCGGTTATGGTACCGTATTGTTCAATTATGCCGAATGTACCTTCTCACCATACCGTATTTTTATATTTACATACACTCAGGTACTAAAATTATCAATAACCAAAGGTTATTACTTTATAATTTGATAAGTTTTTATTACACTTTTTATCAAAACAACGATGGTTTTCTAAACCGGTCGGATATAATATACAAACGAAAAATATAAGAAGACGAATAACCCCAATGTATTTCTGAAAATTATTAAAATAATATTCCTGTCCTCTTCCCGTTGGTCCTCATGAGACTCGAAAGTCTACGATCACAGACATTACAGAGTGTCAAGTGTCATCTGTCCCTTGACCCCGCAGTCATGCTGGGCATTCGCCTCTCGCTGCCCTGCAAGTCTCCACATTATCTGCCCTTGTAACGTAGGTTTCGGTCTTTCCCTCGGTCTTTATCCTGTTTAGGCTTAATGGGGCTTTGTGCGTGTTACGAGACTCTACTCTGGTTACATGTCCGGTCCACGGCAGTCTCTTTGCTTTCACCATTCTCAGGATATCCAGGGCTTTTTAGCATTCCCGATGATTCAAGTTCTTTAAGTTTATTTAACATTACATAGAACATTAATAATTTGGTGAGCATAGCAGAATGACTAAGTTGTTAAAAAAATATTATCACGGGGTCAAGGCGGCAGAAGACAAATGAAACACTTGAAATTATTCACATTTTTAATTATCACTAAAGTCACTGAATACAAACTCAACTGGAGCAGTATTATGTACAAGATCCTAGAGTGCAATTGAACAAAATTTCAGTGAAGTCCAATGTAAACACATTTACATCGGGGGAATGAGTTTTGCGCAGAGTCCTTAATAGTAATTGTGCAAAAATCACAGATGGGATTTAACATTATATAACACATCGATGTTAATTGATTGGTTAGGCGGCTAGGAACAGGGGAGTTATTTAGTAGCAATAAAAAATGTGATTTATTTGGGTCGAAAGGTTAAGTTTTAGTTGACATTAAGTATTTATTATATTTGAATATACATAGATGTGTTAAAATAAGGCAGAAAAGTAGGATAGACCTTTCATTTATTTATTTTTTTAACAAATGGATCATCAACAAGTCATTATTGACTTAAATAAATGGTCCTGGAGTGACATTAGAGTACAAGTATGAATATTTTATGAACATTTCGAATAAGATATAAATAATTACACATTACAATTTGTTTGATAAATTAGTAATAAATAATGACTTAATGATAAACTATGCTGATATAATGATAAAATAAAAATTAAAATAAATATAATAAAATAAAAAAACTAACCCATAAAAACTTACTTACTTACTTACTTACTGAGTTGTATGAAAAAAGCATTAAAAATTTGAAAAATCCAAAATTATACTATAGTTATTAATTTATTTTAACGAAAATTTGATAGGTCTTCTTGATCGTCGCCACGAGTCTGCTTGCAAAGTTTCAGCTGGATTGAATCACGGGAAAAGGGTTAAAAACGATCCAAAGTTTTTTCGTCCGACAAGCAAGCAATCAGACGCCACGAGTTAAAAGAAAGGGAGTAAAAATTACATTAAACTTTATTTTTATCAATTAAAGTTTTTCAATAACTTAAAATCTGTTAGAAACAAACTTCGTTCATTTACATTCCGATCACGTTTTCTGGATTATTAAAAACAAAACTGAATGAAATTTCGCGTTTAAATCATCGGTATTCTTGCTTTTCCTACTCATTAATTCGATGCTCATTCATCCATATTGAGCACCAACTCCCGTTAGGCTCTGTTAAGTTTGGTGAACTAATTTAGTTACAGAGTTGTCAAGGCAGAAGCCGGCAAGTTATATAACTGCTGGGCCTTTGACCGCCGGAGGTGTTCCTTAAAATTCCGTTCATTTGACAAAGTCACATTACATTGATATTTCCCGATGAAAACCAATAGCTTTTATTTAAATTTCTTAAATAATAATTTAAATAAGATTGCTTGCGCAAAATGTGTGCAAACAATGCCTACCGAAGTATTATCTATGCAAATGTCTTTTTTTAATTATTGAAATATTATGGTATTAATGTCAAATCTGTGCAACCTTATGCTTATATATATTATATGTGACCCACCGCGTACGCCGGATTCAAATTTCCCATCTTTTTTTATATATTTATCTTAGCAACCCTAATGTTTGACATTTGTTATCTGCTTTCATTGAAGTTATTATAAATGAATCGTAATACAAAATAATAACGTATCGTTTCTAATTGTTAAAACACGTTATAATTGGATAATAGAAAACTAAACGGCGAATGACATTTTTTTAAGACATTATCTTTATCGGGAAGCTTATTTTTATATAATTGTTGATATATTGCGGCAATAAAAATCTTCGTGTAATTCATGAAAATTCGATGCACCCACAAAGAGTCACTGTACGTTCAATTCAATTCAATTCAATTCAATTTATTTCACGATAATATGTACATGACAAACAAAATGTTTAAGGCATACATATTAGGAAGTATATATCAAAAATGAAAATATTTAATAAATTAAAAATAACAAAATCTGGTCAAAGGTGTAGGAGAATCCCGCTTCGGAAAACCCCCTCAGACACATGGAATATATCAATACCCAAAGCAATTTTGTTCAGCATAGCTGTGGCTCTCCCAACAGGCATAACCATCGGCAGGTTGGTCCTGTATATTGGAATGTGAAACAATCTATGCTGACGATGTCTAGTGTAATTATCAGGAACATACAAACCAATGCTCTGCATAATTTCAGGATTATCGATCATACCGCGCAACAATCGATAAAAATGTGTAATCAAATACACATTCCTTCTAGTCTCTAAACTATTGTAGCCAGGCATACCCTGGAGAAACTCGGTTGGGTAAAGCCAAGGATAATGCCCGTACTCTCTCATGTAGAGATATCTCAGAAACTTCTTTTGAACTTTCTTCACCATAAGAGAGTACTTGCCCTCATGTGGCCCCCAGATCATCGAGCCACTCTCGAGTCTACTCCGCACCAAGGAGTTGTAAAGAGTTCTGAGTACGCGGGTATTCTCGAAAACCCTGGCAGTACGCAGAACAAATCCTAACATTCTCAAAGCATTACCACTGATCGTCTCTATGTGATCGTGAAATGTTAGATATCGTATATACGTTCGATATCGTGGCACGATATTGAACTTTTTGTGGGATCAATTAGATGATATGAACCTCGAAGAAATGTGATCTCGACAGGATGGTGCCACATGCCATACATCAAGAGAAACCATCGTCATCGATTTGTTAAGACAACATTTTCCTGTTAGTGTGCTTTCCCGAAGTGCTGAAATTGGCCGCCCAGATCTTGAGCAAAAATTCAACGTGTTATTGCTGAAATTGATTTAACTGTCAACCATTTTTTTTCGAAAATTTGATAAAAAGTGTCAGGGTAAGCCAACTCGGCCGCGACGTCCAATTGGCTAACAACTTACTCCATAATTAATCACAACATGTTTTCTCTATAAATCAATCAAAATAGCGTGATCAAATAATAATTTACAGATTCATTTTGAAATTTAATCCGGCGTATTCAATGGGCCATCCTATACAAGGTGTCTCGTAAATAATAGGAAAAACTTCGGAGTCTTCTTCATTCAATTTTGAATAGAAAATATTCCTCACACTTTGGGTGAAGTTTAGATAGTTATGGAGATAAGCGACAACATTGCATGCTGCAAAATGCATTTTTTTCAATGTGTGACATATTTTCTGTAAAACGTTTGACTATCACTACAGTAACTGTTACAGTACTAACTTATATGGAATATTCATTAAAAATTCAATTTCAATTCAAGTCGAATAAAATAGCAAAAACTTTTGCAAAAATATTTTACAATTTTCTGCAAGGTTTTCATCATACCAAAGCAGATGAATTTTTAATATTGCATGTAAGTTACTGTAGAAATAGTTCAACGTTTTACAGAAAATATGTTTAGATATTTATTTTTATTTTTTATTTTATTTATTTCTTAAGTTAGTTAATATTACAGTCTGTATATTAACTAGTATTTAACACTTTCATTCTTAAATCTATTACTAATATACTATCCATAATAACCTACATATTTACATTTACATCTAATCTAATCTATGGTACAATCTATAATTAAGAATACATTAATACATAATTAATAATATAGAAAAAAATGAAAACTATACACCTGTATATGACCAATTTAATATTATTAATAATATTTTACAAAAATATACAGGGTTATTTGTAAAACATTAATAACCTCGCAGGATTATATTCCTGCCTTGATTGTGAGTCGAAAATATTCAAGCTATTATGACTTAATATCAATAGTTTGGGAGGTATGCGACATCAAAGTTTGCATTTTTTTTCAATATTTCTGAGTTATTTTTCGTAAAACGTTGGACTGTCATTACAGTAACTTATATCGAATATGAAAAATTCATTCCCTTTAATACAAGTCAAATAAAAACCTTCGAATTCGAATTGGAAAACATTCCTACTGGAATTTTTTCAGGGTTCTTATCATTTTATTTAACTTGTATTGAAATGAATGAATTTTTCGTAATCGATATGAGTTACTGTATTGATAGTCCGACAAAAAATAAGTCAGAAATATTGAGAAAAAAAAATGTAAACTTTGATGTCGCGTATCTCCATAACTATCGATATTAGGTCATAATAGCTTGAACATTTTCGACTCATAATCAAGGCAGGAATATAGTCCTGCGAGGTTATTAATGTTTTACAAATAACCCTGTATACAAAAACGATGAAGTGAAAACTTATTAACTAAATAGACTTAGAGAGTAAAACATATAGTACTTACAAGGTGTTTAGTTTTATATTGAAACACATAAAGTAGCAGATGTTTTTATACTAGTATTTCTGAACAATAGCAAGGCTGCGCAGAGTCTAGCTAAGGCAATTTCCGACTTCATTAGTGTCTTCGGATGACGTCATTGTTTGTTCTTTGTATTCCAACTTCTTTGACCAACCGCTCCGGGACCGTTGCAACTTGCTCACAATGGGCCGTGCAATTTAATTATTTTAGAAGATGCTGTAATTTATATATCGGATAGAAAATATAAAACGCATCTACTTTATCCATCAAACACTTTTTGAAGAGATAAATTACAGAGGTCTCACAGAGACGAAGCTATTTATATGAGAAACGTGTATAGAAGTATTTCATAGGATGGCCCAGGGCTTACGACCCCTATGAGCTGCCTTAAGTAATTCCATCGTAAGAACATCCCACATCAAATTTTTGTATTTTGTATTACAAATCTGAGACCTTTCATATATTTGAAGGGACTATGCTAGGTACATCTGTAGTCCTTGTCATGAAATATTATACACACATTCGGCAGCTGGTAAAAATACCTCTGTATTTATCGATAATTTATCTTAATTAATAATTATCCTTCTGTGGACAAAATCCAGTAATTTTGTTCTCAGAACATATATACTTACATATAAAAATATTGTTAATTTTTTTTGAAAACTTTTGAAGAGATCCACTTTGCACTGTATCTAGAACAAGTAGATTGGAAAATGACTTTACATAAATTCAGAAAATTTTATATTTAGCACGATGCCCCGTCAGTGCTAAATTTTATTATACATAGTAAAAAATCGTGAAATTTATGCTAACCGTAAAACAAACTCGCTTCCGCTTGTCACATGACGTTTTATCATGACATGCCAACGAATACTAATCACGTGTGATAATTTCGTAATGATTATAATAATAGTAAGTAAAGTTTTTTGCATTGATACACTAGTTTATAACTAGTGGGATTAACTAGTCTCTAAATCATATTAACGCGAGAAGATTTTTGAAGTTATATATATATACGAGTATCTATATTAAGATAACGCTAGATTTGCATCAAGTAATGCCGTGTTTCCCCATTGCAGCATAAAAAAAAACAAATCGCATTCTTTTTTTAAGAAACGAGGTGTACACATAATTTTCAAAAACATTTAGATATTATTTAAGTAATGTGTTGAAATAATATATACTTACCTATACAACATTCAAATCACTTTAAGGTGAAATACATCGAAATTTAAATTTTCTTACTTCAATTTTATTTTTTCTGACGGCAATTTTAACGTTTAATTGTTAGATAAGAATGAAAACGGTCATGAAATGTATGAAAGTTGAAAGTATCCACAGCAAGGAGTCATCTATATTATAATTGCTTCAAAAACGCAGTACGCAGTGCATGGTTTTGCCATTACCAGTTTCAAAAAATAACCAAAACGTATGAAAAACAACAGGCAATGGGCAATAGCTAATCGTAGACAGTAATAACCGCGCAATGCCAGCTATTAGCTGCACAGCGGCCAGTAGAACCGACAGTGAATGGTACCCACCGCTTACCCAGGACCGTTCTAAGAGCGAAAGCTTCCATATCGGTCCTACTTAATCGTCTCCAGGTTGACGTTTTTTTTCAACTAACAAGCAGGACCGTGCTGCTCCACACAGTTCGTATAAACCGTTGCGAAGTTGCACGGCCGCTCGAACAAAACCATTCACTGTCCCTGCCTTAAGATATGTCTTTATTGAAAAACAAAATACATAATTATTATACATAAAATACATAGAAATAAAACAGTAACATAATAGTAAGAAGGAAAAAAATACGAGGAAAATGACATAAAAAACAAAATAATAGAAGTGTAAATAACAAAATCAAAGAAATACAATAAAATAAGTACATATAATGATAAAAAGAAATAATAGTAATAATACTTAAATTCCATTTTTTATTCATAAAAAAATCTTAATTCTATAAAATAAAAGACGAAATCCCACGGCGGCGGCAGTGGACGGCTTCAAGTCAAAGACAGGACAACAAAAATAAATAAAAAAGAACAAACCGCTCCCAACAAGGTGAAAAAGAAAGACAAAACAAAAACGTGACACCCGGCAAGGGAAGTCAGGACCGGCAGATATACATCCGATTCAAGAGCAATACACCGGAGATTAAAAGTAACTTAACCCAGAAACATGGTATCTATCGATTAGCTCTACAAGAGCCAAGCTCTTTACGCAGGTCCCCGCAGGATTTCCCACCAGGACACCCACACACTAACAAACTCACGGAAGCATCCGAAGTTCCAGGCATTCCTTACCAGGTCCTCGTTAGAAGGACGAAGGCACGGTACATTGATTCTCTGCCCCGCTATACCCTCAATCAAGTCCTCTCTCGCGTTGTTCAGTATCTTGCATACCCAGAGGATATTTTCCGACGTCTGGGCCACACGGCCGCAGGTACACCACGGATCTGCGGAGAGTCCAAGGTCGAAAAGCTTCGACCTGAACTCTCCATGTCCAGAGAGTATCTGCACAGTATAGTGATCCAGAACCGGAAAATACCCCCTGCCCTTATCTTTCACAGCCACCCTCGGGAAGAAAGAATAAGTCTATCTCCCGGTGGTGGCCGCGTCCCATCTTTCCTGCCACTTTTCACACGTAATTTGTCTTAGGCTAAGACCCAAAACTCGGAACCGCTCGTGATCCGAAGGCCTAATCGTCCTACCGAAGTTGTTGACCTCCAGACCCCGCCTCAGGGTATGCAAGGCGCTAAATTCCTGAACCTCCAAATCCGCAAGAAGCACCCCCGCCAGAACCGGGAGGGCCGCACCACACACAGTCCGGTAGGCCCCCGTTAGCGCTAGCAAAGGCACTCTCTGACCTCTATTCAGAGCCGAGGCAATCACTCCGGTTCTTAGTCTATGCGCCCAGACCTCAGCGGCATATGTGATCTGAACCACATACGTCGCCTTGTATATTAGGCGCATAGCCGGAGACTGGAGTCCCTAGTTTGATACGCTCACCCTCTACATGGAGGTAAAGAAATCCCGCGCCCTGTCTGAGATAGCCTTGACATGGAGGAAAAAGGAACGCAACGTATCAAAAGTTACACCCAGCCCTTTGACCTTTCGCTTAAATTTCACATTCGTCCCTCTCATTTCCAGAGTAGGGTTCCTCTCTCTACTCAGGCTCCCTTTCAACATCAAGGTCACAGTTTTATTCGGCGCCAAAGCCAACTTGTTCCTTTCACACCATTCTTTAATCAGTTCGATCGACTTATTGCTCTTCTCTTTCAGCGCTAAGCGGCTTTGGCCGCACACGAGCAGAAAAGCATCATCCGCGTATCCTATAATCCCGCAAGCAGCGCTAGCAGGAAAATGTCGTTGAACAGGGACAACCCGTGTTTGTATGCCTGGTGCTCGAGACTCCCCATAGATGAGGGTAGCAGCCCGACCACTGAGGTAGCTGTTGACTAGGTCAAAAAGATACCTCGGGCACTGCCGCACCTTCAACTTAATGAGGATCATTTCCCACCAGGCATTATCAAACGCCCCCGAGATGTCTAGGAAAACCATGCATGTTTCCAGTGCATGCTTCTCTTGACAGTCCCTTATCCATTCTTGGGCAAACTTCATGGCACTCACCGTGGACATACCGCGAACAAAGCCAAACTGTCGGCCATAGGCCGGCATGAGATTACTCTCAAGTCTATTGCGTATCGCCGTCTCAAAAACCTTCCCGAAAATGGGAAGGAGGGTGATTGGGCGATACGCGCCTGGATCAGACCTAGGTTTGGTTACACAAAGAGTGCCTGTCTTCTATACGTTGGGGAAGTGCCCCACTTTCATACATTCATTCATCACGAACAGAACTTCATCTTTCACGACTCGCCACACATTCTTCGCTATAACACCCATTATCCTGTCCATTCCAGGAGCCTCTGTAGGGCCTAAGCTGCGGAAAATATTCTCCAGCTCCGCAGTGGTGAATGGCGGATGTTCTCGCGCTGCCCTAAGCATACTACAGTAGCATAATAGTAGAACCGACAGCCAATTCAAACGTTTAAGACACACACAGACACTAATAGTTATGTAGCATGCACTAATGACCACGCAACGGCCACTTACGGCCGTACAACGGAATAACCGCCCGCAGGGTCTAGCAGTAAGCAATCTGCATTAGCCGATCGCTTAACTGCTATTATTTTGTATTATTTTAAATGAGAAATGCAATAAGATGTAAAATTAAAATACAACATTTATAATTAACATGGACGTTGGAACCCACGCATTCTTTAATTTTGTCATATTTTTATATCTCAAATAACTTGTTCATTGGCAATACAACTTATATAATTATTGGGTACTGCATGTAATATATTAGGTCCTTACATAAGAAATTGGCGTTTTGCCGTACTGGCAAATTTGGTCTCAAATATCTTCTCTTTGGTTAGGAATTCCAAATCCAAATTTATACAGCTATTTACTCATGTATTTGTGTTTTGAAAATTATAATTCATTTGATTTTTCCTCAATTGTTTTTTTCTTTGCGTCACTCAGTTTACAAAATGAAAAACTTGAAATATCGCGTTATTTACGAGTACGAGTTCCACCGTGGCACCAGTGCTGCAGAAACGGCTCGAAGGATTAATGATGTGTATGGCGACGGTGCCGCAAAAGAAAACACAGTGCGTTTTTGGTTCCAACGTTTTCGTTCTGGAAATTTCGACCTGCAGAACAAGCCCCGTGGACGGCCGGAGACCAAAGTTGATAATGAAGAATTGAAGGCTATTGTGGAAGCGGATCCATCGCAAACCACATCCGAGTTAGCTGCAGGCTGCGGTGTTAGTGATAAAACTGTTTTAATCCACTTGAAGCAAATTGGTAAGGTGAAAAAGCTTGAAAGGTGGGTACCTCACGAATTGAGTGAAGCAAATCAACAAACGCGCGTTGACTGCTGCGTTGCATTACTCAACCGGCACAATAATGAAGGGATTTTAAATCGAATCATTACCTGTGATGAAAAGTGGATCCTGTACGATAATCGGAAGCGCTCATCGCAATGGCTGAACCCTGCCGAACCAGCCAAACCATGCCCCAAGCGAAAATTGACTCCAAAAAAGTTACTTGTGAGCGTTTGGTGGACTAGTGCTGGTGTCGTTCACTACAGCTTTCTTAAATCTGGCCAGACGATTACGGCAGATGTCTATTGTCAGCAACTGCAAACCATGATGGAAAAGCTAGCTGCTAAACAACCGAGGCTGGTTAATCGCTCTAGGCCACTGCTGCTTCATGATAACGCTAGACCACACACTGCACAACAGACGGCTACCAAATTAGAGGAGCTTCAATTGGAATGTCTAAGACATCCACCGTACTCTCCGGACCTTGCCCCAACAGATTACCATTTTTTTCGAAATTTGGATAACTTCTTGCAAAGGAAAAAATTCAACTCCGATGGGGCAGTCCAAACCGCCTTCAAAGATTTTATTGATTCCCGTCCGAATGGTTTTTTTAGTAAAGGGATCGATGAACTACCTATGAGATGGCAAAGTGCATAGATAGCAATGGTACATACTTTGATTAAATAAATATATTATAATAAAAAAAAATCGGCTTTATGTCCCTCCCATACTAAACACCAATTTCATATGTAAGGACCTAATATTATGACATTCGATGCTATCCGAGGACTTCAACCATTATATTTGGGAATGATAATCAAAATACTTTCATATTTCTCTGTGTAGCAATGTCCGTCACTAACGCGATGATTGCATAAATAATTATGAGGTGTAAAAGAAAAATGCGCGCTTCTCTTTGTAGCCATGTCCGACACTAACGCCACCAAATGGCGCAAACAAGACAAACAAACATTCCGTGATTATTAACTGTATTGTCAACTGCAGAAAACAGGTTATATATGTAATTTATTTATGAATTCATTGAACTGCATTTTTCATGTACACGAACATACACAAATTTTCTTATATTTTCTCTTTTTTATTATTTTTTCTTATTCTATATTCCTATTTATGTACTTATATATACAGGGTTATTTGTAAAACATTAATAACCTCGCAGGATTATATTCCTGCCTTGATTATGAGTCGAAAATGTTCAAGTAACCATGACCTAATATTAATAGTTATGGAAATATGCGACAACAAAGTTTGCATTTTTTTTCAATATTTCGGACTTCTTTTTTCATTGGACTATCATTACAGTAACTTATATCGATTGCGAAAAATTCATTCATTTCATTACAAGTTAAATAAAATGTTAAAAACCCTGCAGAAATTCCAATCGGAATATTTTCCAATTGGAATTTAAAGGTTTTATTATTTTATTTGACTTTTATTAAAGGCAATAAATTTTTCGGATAGGAGGAGATCCGTGGTTCGAATTTCGGTAGCAGCCAAATATTTTTCGTTGATTTTTCTGTATATATGTATATCTTTCTAAATGATTAATAAATTTGGTTTTAAAATGCTTATCAGGTAAATAAACGCTCCGTTGCACCACATACCAGCTACTTATAGGTCAGCGACCATTCCACTAAAAACCCAATCGAATCTTTACGTGAAACTGTGTCCCCTTAAATTATTAAAATACAGTTTTAATTAAAAATAGATTCTTTGCACTGATCACCAAAATATACAGGGTTATTTGTAAAACATTAATAACCTCGCAGGGCTATATTCCTGCCTTGATTATGAGTCGAAAATGTTCAAGCTATTATGACCTAATATCAATAGTTAAGGAGATACGCGATATCAAAGTTTGCATTTTTTTTGCAATATTTATGGCTTATTTTATGTAAAACGTTGGACTATCATTACAGTAACTCATATTGATTACGAAAAATTCATTCGTTTCAATACAAATTAAATAAAATGATAAAAACCCTGAAAATTTTTTATTAAAGACAATGAATTTTTCATATTCGATATCAGTTACTGTAATGATAGTCCAACGTTTTACAAAAAATAAGTCAGAAATATTGAAAAAAAAAATGCAAACTTTGATGTCGCATATCTCCTAAACTATTGATATTAGGTCATAATAGCTTGAACATTTTCGACTCATAATCAAGGCAGGAATATAGTCATGCGAGGTTATTAATGTTTTACAAATAACCCTGTATAGACAAACTATCGGACATTTCCTGGTTCATGTTTTGGTTCCACTACGTCAGACTTGTTTAAAAAAATACTACGAGCTTGAAAATTTAGAAACGATTATGTCAAACAAATATTCTTAAAATTGTAGCACAAAGTGACGTTTTTACTTGAATACACATGGTTTGGATGCAAGGGATTTAATTATGCAAGAATAAATACTTGAACTGGCTTATAAATGTGTCTTAAATTTATCCGAGGAGGGACATACTTCTACTGTATCCCGGTCCCCTCGCCTAAAGGAGTTCAACTCTGTACATTTTGTACTCTGTAGTTCGTCCCTTATTCTTGAGATTTTCCTTGAATTTAAAAATTTTAAGTAACTTTTTTTATCTGTAATTCTTTTTCCCTTTCCACCATTGTGTGCTTACTACGTAGGTACTATAAACAATTATACTTATAATCTCAAGGTCATCATCATGCTTAGATTCTTCCAGCCGACCAATGGGAGCAGTGCGATAGCGATGCAGTAGTGCCGCAGTATAGTAAAGCATACAGTATTATATCTTCATACAAACAGCCGAAACGACACCCTTCGAAATCTCGGTATACTTCGAACTGCTCAGTCGCCGCAGGGCTGCAGTAACGTACGGACGCAAGCGGTGTGAGACGCTCCCACGCATACATTTAGGTCAATTTATGGCACCCCAAACCATAAAGAGTCAGTCAATGAGCAGCCCTGGTGCGTTTTTAACCAAGTTTAAGTACCAAGCGGCCGTAGGTATTTATTTCAAGGACACTGCCAAGATAACATACTGTATGTATTTATTATACTGTGGTAGTGCTATGTAAAGGCGCTCATTCAAGCCACGTGTTGCCGCGCACGTTACCCAGGACTGCCCGTTAGTCAGGGGCGGATCGGCGACCTGAAACCGATCCCAGATTTTTAAGACACCCGATTATCAAAATTTCAATACTTATCGATTATCAAAATTTCAATATTTATCGGTGTTTTTTGTAACAAGATTTAATGTGGTAAATATATTCTAAAGTATATCGGTAAAACAACGAAACGATGCGCGTATTACGCGTACCTATATCGCCAGCTTATATGAAAAGACCAAGACTCACGAAATAGCTCCCATAACGAACTAAGTAATTTTTTATTGAAATTTGGTACGAAATGGTACATTATCCCTCGACATCTTAAGTGGTGAAAGTGATATTCTACTAACCAGACAATAAACGGGCGCGTTTATTGTCTGATTGGGAGTGAATAAATTTCATTATATTTACTAAACTTATAATAAACAACTAGCTATAACCCGTCAAAAATAACGTACTTTTATTATGTATTTCGGCCGCCAGTTGAGGCTATGAGAACAGCGCTATCTAGAATAGCGTAGCGTCTTGATAATGTTAGTAATGGACATTATTAAATAGAGAATTATGTTTTTTTTTGCTTCCTATACCTCATTATTATTTGAGCCATCTGCTAACATTAGTGACGAACATTGTTACATAGAGAATTATATATTTTGATTAATCATTGGTACCAATGACATACGCGATTTAGTTATGGATGCCTTATTAGTTTTAATTTTCATTAAATTGAAATCATGAAAACGAAATGAAATCAGCTATTGAATTCTAAGAAGTTACTGACGGATAAGGAAACTATTATTATTGGTACAGGGTATTGTTTTTTTTTTTTTTTACATTCTTGATTGATGTTTGTACAGTGAAGCCCATCTCCCGTATTTATTTATTTTAGTGTATTTTCAACACGTTTTTAATGCACGTTATTCTGTAGAAAGTATCCACCGTGTAAAAACAGAATCCGGTGAACCCTGTATTGTGCGATGCGCCTTCTTAGGGCCGGTTTTTTCAAGTTTGATTAAAGTAAAAGTTTGTTTAAAGCGTAGAATTTTGAGTTCTCCACCAATCAAACGATCAAACGTTTCCGTAAAAATCTATGCTTTAAACGAACTTTTATTTTAATCCAACTTGAAACAGCCGGGCCTTACTCGGAGAGTAAACACGTGGTCTAAACCGATTACAGATTATCTTAACTGGCAACATTATAGTTTGCGAGTGAGCTACTCTTTCCAGGGTTTATCGGACGCGGGAACCTTGGTTTACTTTACCTGCCACAAGCTAACTGAAAGTATCCAAACAGATTTTTGTAAACAAACATTTAGCCATTGTTCCATTATGCTAATCGTCCAGCGGAGCCAGACAACATAAACAATAACGAGCTCCTCCGCAACGCTGTCCCGGACACTGATTAACATCGGGTGTCTGGCGATGCTCGTTGTTAGGCACGCCATTTGTTTACTTGAGCACGTAGAATTTCAGAATTAATTTTGTCGGGATACTGCGAATTATCAATTTATTTCTACTGCAACAACCGATGAGACAAAAAATGCAGGTTTTCAAGAGAGCTTCTTTACGAATCTCTTAGAGCCTCTGTTATTTTAATCTATTTTTGCACTAGTAGTTATGTTTTTCGCACAAGAACGTTAAAGCAAGTAATGTCGATGAAGCTTTGTCAAATTTTTCAAACACTGTGAACCTTCACAAAAATACACAATACACAAAATACACAATGTTTACAATGGTGGTTTGTTAAAACTAACATAACCTCAATGAACACTATACCTGTACATTATATGTTTATAAAACTGTTAAGATTCCTTAATAAATAAATAAATATTGCGTATATCTATTTTTAAATAACGTTGAATTAATAAATAAAAATAACGATATTTAATTATAAGATAATCATCGTTAAAACATTCTTAAATGGACAGTTTATTAATTTTCACATAATATGACGGACTGGAAATTTTGTTCGTTAAATTCGAAAATCGTAAAAACGTGATCCAAAATTTTATTTTCCAGTATTACAATTATTAAGTAAATACGGAACCAACGCCATCAGCATAACCTTTTATTCAATCAATGAAATATTAGAAGGTCGACGAAAACAAATTGATTTTCGGAATTTTCATTTGGTCGGTGAATCTTATTTTCTGGATGACATCCGGAAAATCGAGTAAGCTAAGTGAAGGCGAGGACTCTTCAAAACATAAACGAATTATCCAAAACAATCTAGTCTCGTCGGATCTAGTGTTTAATAAGCTTAGGTTTTGCCGGAAATGTGTACAAACATAGCGTTCTGTGGAGCTTTCTTTGTTAACCTAGCAAAGACCCGACTGATATAAATTAACCTTTCTCATGCCAAATCGTGACTTTTGCGAATACTAAACGAAGAGAGCCATATATTGGATTGTGTCATAAATCATTTCGGGCCTATAATTTTAGGTGGGGTCAGTGTTCGTGGAAAGTGTGTGGTTTTCAACCAGTGATACGCTAGAGAGTAGGGATGGGCGTTGAATGGACGGACTAGTTGAAATCAACCGTTGACGTTGCATCGACGCGTCGACCGTTTACGTTTATCGCATGGACTAGTTGAATTCGTAGACGGTGGACAGCGGACGCCGTGGTCGGTGGACGATTCGAGATTAACGCAATGCAAAGCAACGAGCGAGAGCAAGACAAAACGTCTCCGTTTATTTCTCTCTCATCTCTCGCTGTCGACTTGTAGATGCCATAGACGTCATAGACGGCTCGACGGGTAATTTCATTTCAACTCTAAAGTACACTACCATAGAGTGCAGATCTGTGTACACGAACTATGACTAGAGATTTGAAATTTGAATACATGCGTAGGGCGAGATAGGCTTAATAAGCTATTATCTATTATTTTTTACTCGATTTTTTGTGATGTCACGTGCGACGATTCGGTGAATTCCCAATTTTACGCTGCATAAAATAAAACAATTCTGTTTAATTATTTTATTTTTTATTGAACTAATATTTTACTGCTTACACCTGATATTGTTGTGTACACCTACTTCTTTCTTTATTATGTATAGAAAGAAGTATATTAAACAATATGTAAAAGCCTATAATGTGCGTAAACAAATAAATAATAAAATATTTCTTTTTACATATAAGCACAAGTAGCGGTTTTACTTTCACCGAAACTATATTCCTTCGAACTTCTTTAAATTTAAAAAATTAACGTCATAAAAATAGCCACCGATTGAGCCGTCGAGAAGCGTCGCGTTGAACCGTAGACAGTTGACCATCGTCCCGATGTTTACATAGAACGTCCGCGACGTCCACGTAACGAAGTTGACGCGTCAACTAGTTGACGAATTCAACTAGTTGATCGTCTCGTCGATGGATGGACGTGGACGGTCTCGTTTCGTCGACGGTAAATACGTCGACGACCGATCCCTACTAGAGAGGACTGGCGATACGTGGATAATGCGAGATATTGTGCAGTATAAAAATTATTAAAAACTAGCTGTAACCCATCAAAAATGACGGTACTTTTAGATGTTGGTTCCTAAGGAAAAAATATTACGAAAGAAAATAATATAAAAAAGGAATAAAATTTACTGTCCTAGAATGATCCAAGGCTTTATAGGTTTAAGTTAAAAAAAATACAATTAAAAAAAAAGATGGAGTGGATCCAAGGCTTTAAAAAAGATCTTAGTTTAAAAAAAAACTATAAAGTTACCGACGCTACACGAAGTTACGGAGATAGACGGACGGACAGACAACGAAATTATTATAATTGGGATAAAATGAACACTTGTTAGGTTTGAGGCTAGAATTTTCTTTAAATATTTTCTGAAAAAATAAATATAGAACAAAACCCGAATGCCTAATTTACTGTTCAAAGTCACGTAATTACATGCATTATAGTCAACTACGATGTCACGGTATTTCATTAACGATGATCTATGATTGGTACGACACATGGATGGGTTTGATTGTGTTATGGACATCAATTTGTTGTAATAATCCAAGAATATTAACATTTTATACCAGATTAAGATATGAGTATTGCTACAGAAACGATGCATGTAATGCGAACTCCGTCATTATAAAAAAAAACAGCAACAAAGTAGCAAAATGTACAGATTGTTTTAAAATACATATAGATTATATTTAGTGTGTAGAATTATTATATGTGGTATTTATTATATAAGCCATTTAAAAATAATGCATTTAATGTTTGTACACGTTTAATAATCTATATGTAAAGTAATTTGTGCATCTCGCCACTTCGCCGTTTTCTGTTACTGGCCATTGTCAGCGTAGTATACATATTCACAGCTGGCAGTACACAGGCTACTTACTAAACCGATTGTTGAACCGTTATTTACATAATTAACCCTTATTAACTGCTTAGCTATATTAATATTATTGTTCTGTTACCTGCATAGAAGTTTATCGCTTTAGTTCGTTTAAATATTGTGTGTTCATAATGTTGTTTTAATATAGGTATGTATTAATTTAATGGAAGTTTATTTGTAATAATGAACCTGCAAACGAGTGTACAGTAAGACGCTTTGTTGATCTACTTTTTTTTAAAGAATTTTTAAAATAAATTTGCAATTGGGTATATAAAAAATGTTTTAAGAACCGAAATGAAATGTAATAATAGATTATACGCGATGTAGGTCTCCTCGCCGCACGTATACATGTACGTTGCCACGTGAGTTTTCCATGTTCGCAATGCCCATCCACTCGGCGGTTTCTTTGCGCAGTCCATTATTATGTATTAACGGACGACGACTTGAGTTTTAGCGATTGCGCACCACCTGCCTGCAAACTCGTCCCGCTCTCTAAAACAATTCAATTATACCCGACAATCGCTAACGTATATTCATGTAATGTATGTATTCACTTAAAATTATTATTTTTTAAATAATCTATATATAAATCGAAAAAACATTTTGGAATTTTCCCGAAAATTCTTCCAGGTGATTTTTCCCTCATTTTTCGTAAAAAATGAACTTCCTCGAATTTGTGATACTGCAATTATGGAGGCGGCGGGGTTTAACCACGCGGCTATATAAGCATATTTGATATTAATGTTGTGCCCTCATTGTATATTATTATTTGGAATTACCGTTTTTTTTTCTTTTATGAATAAATATCAATTTCATAAATTACGCTCATTAAATCGCGATTATTTAAAGATAAAATCACAAATATGTATTTTTACTAGTATTTAACCGGTAATGAATGAATCATTTTCTTTTCCTTACATTTTTTATATTGGTCACAAATCCTATTCAGGGCGATACTAACCGCCTGAACCGGCCTGGGTAACTGGCTGGAGATACTGTGACCATATTTTAACGATACTAAAAATCATAAAAAATTATGGAAGTGGTTAATTAACTTTGTTCTTTGTATGAAATATAGATTGTAATAGGTTATTTTGCAAGCAGAACGTTATTAATATTCGATACTAATGGTTTTACCTTAAATCCGACTATGGTCCAGCAATGTAGCCAAAACAGTAAGTAAGAAATTACTCTATCCCATACATTCAACTCAAAACACAAGCATCTGGAAAGTATGTACAAGTGCGGTTTGACGGGAGAGCGACTTTTCAATGAAAAACTTATTTTACGGTAAAAAAAAATATTTTTCAACAAAATCCACTTGCAAATCTAAACACTTAACCGAGCGAGTTTACAATTTTATCGAACCATCTAAAAATTGAACTTTCGGAAACTCTTCGAAATAGGCATTTGTTTCGCCTCACCTCTTCATTTGTCCCGAATATCTTTGAACCGACCTATTAAATTTGGGAACAGGAAGAAATCATTATGAGACAGATCGGGTGAATGTGGTGTATAGGTATAGTCAGCAATTCGTTTCCAATTAGAGTAATTGAGAGGGCACATTATTGTGATGACGACACTTTTTACTTGATCCAACGCGGTCGTGTTTTCTTCAATTCGGCATCGAAACGCATAATATTAGCCACTTGTCGTACTTGCCCTTTCTAAATAGTCAATAAAGATTACGCTTTTGAATTCCCAAAAAAAAAATGAAAGCAGAAAACCGCTTTCAAAAATTGTCCATGGGACGCAGAAGATTCGCCATATACTAACGTTACTTTTCTCCAGTTTCTTGAATGGTTTTCCACGTAAAAATAATACTTTATTAACACCCGAAATTCTTTTTTATGCATATTTACACAATAACGAAAATAGTTGTCTTTAGACGAGTGCAAAACATAAACTATCTGGCAGATTTGCGTAAAATATCAACAGTGGGCTTCAAAAACATGGCGCGAGCCAGCAATACAATCCGTTGAAAAATCACTCTACCCTCAATCAGCCAATCATTGTATTGACTGAGTATGGAGTTAGTAAAACTATAATTAAAAAGATATTACAGCGGTAGACCTACCACGATTAGGTTAACTAGGTGTCGGAGGTAACGTGAGTCATAAATGTACATTAATGTTTTTCGTAACTTCGTGAAATACATTTCTTATCTGGTTTTGTAAATAATTAGTATCAAGCAAGATCTCCATAATACACATCCGAATTATGATAATAAAGAGAACGTTTTTTTTTGTGTACGTGACGTTGGCACAACGACCCCGACCCGACAGGGGGGTGGTGTAATCGGGCCGATTTGTCTGCAGTACAGAAATAGTGAAATAATCAATATGCTCCCTCATGACGTGCCACGCCGCGCCGATGGAGGGACCGTTGGACAACTCTGAGGAAATGTTTTATTTACGCCATTTCATAGTGCATTAAGTGGTACTCGGTGGTCAATATGGTCCAGTCAATTTGTGCCCCTAGCAGGAAAGTTGTGGGGTAGTTTTGATTTATTCCATTCTAAATGTTTTTCGAGGTGCTGATTCCGAATCTGATGTTTGCCAACAAAATATCGAGACGCAACTCCACTGAAACAACCAACGCATTTTGCATATAACTCGAAAACTATCAACTTTTCGTAATTAAACTCTTTCATGTCTTTCTTAACAAGCGCATCTTAACTGCAATATCACTTTTCATTTTTTTGTACACACTTTCTTTTTAATGTAATAATTTCTATTTGTTTAGTAAAAAATATTTAAAAAAACAGTGGATCCGAAACAAGGGGAGAGATAAAATAGGCACGCTACACAAACACACTAACACACACTATAATCTATATATATGATTTATTTTTATTCCCTTTATATTAACTCGTGGCGTCTGCTTGCTTGCCGTCGAAAAAACTTTGGATCGATTTTTAACCCTTTTCCCGTGATACAATCGAGCTGAAACTTTGCAAAGAGACTCGTGGCAACGATCAAGAATATCTATCAAATTTTCGTTAAAAAAAATAATAATTATAGCATAATTTCGGATTTTTAGAAATTTTAATGGTTTTTTCAAATTGGAATCATTACAAAAGTTTGATTACTACCAACGGCGTCCCGATAACGTCACGGAATATTTAAAATTTGAATTACTCCGTCGGTAGGTATAATAGGTACTTCACTACGAATTTCGAAAATTTATGACAATTGGTACACGATGACAGCACACTTCGGTTTTTTGGGAAGAAATCAAATAATAAAGAGACATTTTTAGAGATTTCTGACATAGATATTTGTCTAGACATGTTTCATTTTCAGTCAATCAATTATTTAATTACATGATGGTAAACTTAATTTACAAAGAAAAGTAGTAAAATAAAAACTTGTTTTTTATGGGTTATGTTCCGCACAGAACAGGCAACAAAGGTGCGGTCCGCTGATTCCGCTTCAGAAGCCTTCGGGATGTCTCACACAGCACGGGCGCACCGTGTGAGCAGCTGGAAAAAGAGCGATATTAGTACACGGGAATGTGCACCAGAGGCGACAGCAAAAGAATTTGCTTCGAGCAAAATGTCTAAACTCGACGAGGTCGTCAAGAATAATCGTCTTAAAAAAGACGGTTGAACTGCGAAGAAATACTTAGCTTGGCAAAATCAGCGCCAGCGATCAGCACTCCGCAGAAGCAGTAGGTACCGAGCGTGAACGTCCGCTCAGAGTCAGCACACCGCAAGGCGATCGCCGCCGATAGCAAGTACCGGGCGTGAAGCGAGAGCGCTCGGCGTTAGCAGGCAGCAACAGCAGATCTTGATGACGTAGTTCGGCTCGAGCTTGAGAGCGAGCGATGTCAGCAGGCAGCAAAATCGTAGGAGGTAGTCGGGTAGGTAAATGAAACACACGTGAAGGGTTTGCCACGGCGTTTTAAACCAGACTGAAGGCCGGTCCGCCTTGATGCGATATTTATACCCTCGGCCGGAACCAGGAGGCCCCGGCCTCGAAGCCAATTAAAACAAGTTACAGTTTGCATACAAATGGCGCGTTTCGGCCGCTTATTTCTACTACATACATTACAGTTTTTTAATTATTAAATTAAACGCACCTCCCCCGGAGGATTTACATATATGTCATTACATGGACTGCGTCTCAAAAAACAGCCTGACATATTGCGTGGCAACCTTGAGACATTATTATTAAAGCAACAGTTAAAATATATCTCATTTTCTGGCCCGGCGGGCTATGAAATTTCAACAATTAAATCTCTTAAAAATCCAAATTAACTTTTAGGTTTAGTTTTTTGTGTCTATTATATAGAGTGCGTCGCAGCGCATCTGTTGATATATCACACTTTATTGTAAGTCGCAGCTTACTATAGTTATGAATTTTTAAACTTTTCAACAAAAAACTAATTTTGTAATTTATTCAAAATTATTTGCACATATGAGTGTGTATATTCTCTAGATAGGTCTTGATCCACTGATCATTATACAAAAAGAATTATCAAAATCGGACACCTCTGACGGAAGTTATTCCGGTTTGTGTGTTTACATGAGCATTTGTATGGAAAAAACCCAGCCCAGTATGTCGCTCATAAGCGGCGGCTGGTTTTGTGTTGGTGGTGTCAGACTTATGTTTCCATATTAATGTGATTGTGATTCACTCATTAATAATGTATTTGAAAAGGTATTTAGATTTTTCCTTGCCATAAAAAATGTATGTTTTTTACCAATGATCTGTTGGCAATCTGTTATGCCATACAGTCAATCATTTATTGTGTCACCTGTAGACAACTTTTTATGTCTTACAGAGTGTGTGCATGTGTGTGACTCTACTACTTATCTTTTATAAGTGTTGAGACAACTTTAATGTTGCTTATCTGGCAAATATGATGATAATAGGGTACCAAAATGCGCCTTGTGCGCAAATAAAAACATCTCCCGCCCGCTCTTTTTATTAAAACAATGAAAATGCGGTATCTTATTACATAGAATTATGATTCAGTTCCATCTGAAATCAAAAAACCATTAATTTCCATCATATTAGAGAGCTCTGAAATGTTAAAAATCTGAACATTAATATTTTCATATAATATTTTTCAGTAAAAACATACACATTTCAGATCATGCCTCTTTCGCCGAAGTTTCGGATCCTATTGCAGGGTCCATCATCAGGGCTGATGTGAGGATGAGGGTTTTTTTTTTACACATAGAATGATTCACATCGGCCTTTTTTTCTCATTAGAATGATCCGTGCTAAAACAGAGATGTTCTGTTTCAAAATAATCAAATGGAAACATATAGACGTCAATATCCACGTCCTCTGTCTACATTCTACTGTTTGAATAACAATCGCATCCTGTTATCCAAACTCTAAAATATCATATATATTCAAGAACACATTCATATTTGTGAAATTTGTAAATTTTCAGAACAAAGTTCTGTGAAATTTTTAAATCAAATTAATTAATCAATTAGAAAGACATACAGAAAAATCTAATTCACGAAAAAATATTAGGTTACTACTGGGATTCGAACCCAGGTCACCTCCTTTCCGGGGCCGGTGCTCTGACCACTAAGCTATAGCAACCCTCTATGTTTCCGTGAATATATCGACCTTATATGTAGTTCTTATTTTTATTAATTGATCTTCCGTCGCGTCTTTGACGTCGCGGAACGCCGCTACATTTCTTCCCATACAGTATGCGCTTATCGAACACACTGAACGGATCATCGGTCTATCCGCTGGCGGAACGCTCGCTTCGGCGTCTGTTCGGTTCTTCGCCCGCGGAACTTACGTCAACGTAAAATCGGTGATGTCGCGTCTCTTGTTTTTAAATGCAAAGCGCCACATTCGACGGATCGTCCGCACGTGTGTTTGTTGCAAACTGAATTCGCCGCGGAATATTGTATGTGACTGCTAAATTCGGTTGCGGATTTGACGCGGCGGAAGATACGTTCAGTGTGGCGCCGGCCTAATCGCGGAATGCGGACGGAAAATGTATTTCGCTATTCATAAATTAACATTGTCTGAACAATAATTCGTATTGATAATATTATTTCTCGTGCAAATACATTGCCCCCGTTTCTGCACTGTAATTAGGTGTTATCAAAATGATAATCGGAAGTTGTAGTGAGAAGAATTTTAAACCGCGCCTTATTCCTTTATTGTTTTTGCCGATTTGTATTATTCTATCCGAGATTTATTTGAGTCATTTACTGAGTAGGTGAATACTTTTTTATGTTATGCATAGATTAAGGTCGAAAGTTTCCTAAAATTACTATTCCTCGAAGGTACCGGCGTGAAATTAGCGAACAGCCTAATTAATGTGTGCGGCGGAACTTACTTCGTATTCGGCAGTGTTCTGAAATTAGCAATCATTGCTATTTCGGTATCTTGACAGTTATTGTATAACATTGTAACGCTGTCAATTTTGACGTTATTAAGTTTTGACAGGTTTTGAATTCATGAATTCAACCAATCAGAAAGCTCTAAAACGTAAACAAATTCACAGATTGTGAATAATTTAACATTTGTTTGCTTTAGAGCTTTCTTGAATTGTGTGGTTGAATTCATTAATTCCAAACTTGTCGAACTTAATAACGTCAAAACTGACGGCGTTACAATTTTGTACAATAACTGCCAGGAGACCGAAATACCAATGATTGTTATATTCAGAACACGGTTGATTATCATAGTTTTACATTTACCGCGTTTAAAATGTTAGGTTATACGATCAGGATTACACTAGAGTAAAAAATCTACAATTGTATATGTTACGATAAACATTAATTATTTTCACAAGCAATAAAAATTTAGCTTTTACTTGTAGAAGCGTACATTTTCGATTTAGTGTGCCCAAACAAAAACGAACCAATTTAAAACAATAATTTTAGGAGCTGATGTGCATACCAATTACATTTTCTTTTATTTATAATTTTTAAGTGTTAGAATAGAAATATTATTATTTTGATTATGTATTTATTTTATTTTATCTGATTTAAGTAAATAACAAATCATGACGCCGTTTCTCCTCAGGGGTAGTCAGAGAGGATAGAACGCCGCACTAGTTCCTTGGCACACCACTGTTGCTTCAACCACATTCATATATCTTCTCATACACGCTCATTGGTTTAATATTCGTGATGTGATTAATGTCCATGATAACTAATGTGATATAATGTTCGAAAATATATTAAATGAAATGTTATTAAGTTTTTATTTATTTAAATCAAAAAATTTGACTTCAAAGTAATTTATGCGTTGATTTAAAAATTAGTTAATTTACTAGAAATAGATATTTTTATATTTAACTTTCGGAAAAAAAAATTACTACGGATGGACGGACAGACAAGGAAATTATTATAATTGGGATATATATACGCCTATACATGTGCTTATAATTTGGGATTCTAGTCAAGTAATTTAAAGTACATTTCAGTAGACCTAAGCCAAATAATTTAGCCTGTGAATATTTTTAAGTTTTCCTTGTTAATCACTCTTTGGAACGGACCTGTTTTCTATGTATTTTGATTGCTGTGCCGGAATTATTTTTTATTTTTATATGTTTTTCTAAGAAATTCCTAGCCTCATTCCCTCGCTATATGTATATATGCACTTTTCTGACCATTCTAGGCAACTATGAATAAGTGCACCAACCTTGTAATTATTACTAGGGAAATTCATGGTATAATAATTCACAATAATACACAGAGAAGACTTTTATGCATTATCATTTATTTGTTTCCCAAATTTGCGGATTCTTTTTAGAACCCCTTTAGAGACACATTTAACACTTTTGATAAAAATAATTGCCTATAGATATGGGGGGTATTGCGTAACTGTTACATAGTTCATGGCAACAAATGCTGTGTTTGACGATTTTTATCAAAAACTAGCTGTAAATGACAATACTTTTACATGTCGCTTCCTAAGGAATAAAAAAAAATTTAAAATAACAATTTTGGGGGAAAAAAAAATTTACTATAAAAAACTTAACAGACATTACACAAAGTTACGAGGACAGATAGAAGGACGAATGGGTAGACAACGAAATTATTATAATTTGGATGAATTTAAGTATTTTATATTTTCAAGAAAACAGAAACATTTTATATTCTACATTCACTATTCACCGAGCTTAGTCTTCTGATGACTTCTACAACGCTTCCTGCAATTAGGTATCCTTTTCAGGTGTAAGCCTGATTTGTAGGTCTTCAGTGCATCATTTTTAGTTGTTAAAATATGATACAATTCAATCGAGTCATGTGCTTCTGTGTATGTTCCAAATATGGTTCCACTATTCAGTAATTTATCAGTGAAGTCAAAAGCTAACAAACATTTCTATTCTTTTTTAGATGCACCCTGCGATTCCCCTCGACAAACATCCGCCTGGTGTTCCAGTCCTTGGTGGACAGCGGGGGCGGAGGGGGAGGGGAGATAGAGCAGCGGGCCCTGCCCCCCTTGCGGATCAACATCCCCCAGGACGAGGCCGATTCAGGGCAGAGTCCGTATCCTTCACCCAATGGTGAGTTGAACTGGTATTATTTTGTATTTCGCCATTTTATCATTGTATTTTCGACTTTTCTTACCAAAAAGTTGAATGCTCCCAATATATAAGTATTTTTGGACATACATCATTTAGAATAACACAAACGTTAATAATGGGGTGAATGTCTTAATAGATGCAGAATTAATTAATTAATTAATTTTTGTTAATGTTTGAATTTTAGAAGGTTACAATACTTTTAATAGCTTGTCAAATGTTTTCGTTTGCTCTTTGATATATCGCTGTCTCGAACATGTGGGATCTTCGTAGTACGTATAAACATGTACAAATTAAATTAAACTTTGTGATGGGCTCTCAAGGTTGGGAGTGCTTAAAGATAGTTATAAAAATAACAAAACATTCAAAGCAACACAAAATCAGTACTGCTTATCTACGTTATATATCGACGGTGGAAAGGAAAAAATGACCAAGCGACAATTTGGCCGAAATCGAGTTATATATAACTCAATTTTGGCCAAATTGTCACATGGTCATTTTTTCCTTTCCACCGTCGATATGTATATGTATACACTATACAGAATTTCTCATAACTAGAAGCAAATACTTGACAGGTGGATTCCTGCTTTGATAATGGGTCGAAAATGTTCAAGCAACCATGATCAATAGCTATGGAGATATGCAATGTCAAAGCTTGCATTTTTTTTATCAATATTTCTGACCTGTTTTTTTGCAAAAAATTGATCTATCAGTAATGATAGTAACTTATATTGTAACTTATATAAAACGTAAAGTAACTTATATTGATTATGAAAAATTCTTTCACTTCACAACAACGCAAATAAAATGATAAAATCCTTGTAAAAAAATGTTATTTAAATTTTTGGGAAGGTTTTTATCATTTCATATGACGTGTATTAAACACCCTGTTTATACACTTTAGAATACACTATATTTATTTTCGAGCCACTAAATACACTGGTGCCTGCAAAATTTGCATATTTTTTATCTTAAAAAAAACTTGCAACAGGGTTTGCTTATTTTTTCTTTATGTAAATAGGATAAAAACTGACTAGACGTAATGTGCTCAGGTGAAATACGAACAGACAAATAGGTGCTGCAATATCACTTTGAAGTTATAAATATATATCGACGTGGAATCTCTTGCACGGGGTCCGAATGTTATGTCCAATGTATCTTAACCCTTTCCAAGTAAAATTATTTTAAATGGCTATTTATAGTTTGTTCTTATCGTATATTGTTAACAAAGACAAACTGAAAATAAATGTCTTTTTTTTAATAAAATTATGTACATATAGTTCCTAACAAACTTTTCTTGGCACAAAATGTGATAAAATTAAAATGCATTTACAGATAAAAACAAATACTCGTATACTGGTAAGAAAACATAAATTATAACAAGCAAAAAATATGTACATATAAATTTATTATATAAAAAAAAAAATTAACATTATTGTAAAAATTTACAAACAACAATTACAAACAGTTAAGATTATAATATACAATGGAGTTATGATATTTCGAGATTATTTATGTACCTTGAAACTATATCTAATTTTTATTAATTTACCAATTTTATAAAATAGCCATATTCAATTTTGCCTTGTTCATGTTAAATCATATTTTTCAGGCACAATAAGTGCGGCAAACAGCTGCCCCACCAGTCCGCGTGGCGGAAGCCACCGGCGCGGCCAGCATCCAGACCTGGGCCTGGCAGCATCTTACGCCGCCCTCACCCGGGACCGTGACCTCTCCAGGCCGTCTTCTAATGGATCTGCGGTAATATTACTTTATCTAGACAGTATGTTACTAAATATTGTCATATTTTTGTATATCCCACAATTCTCCATTACCATATTATTAAATTTCCCATATTGATGTTATGTTAGGTACAGTCATACAATACAACTCGTTGCCACAATGTATATTGTTGTATAATAGTATGTAAACAAATCAAAGAATAGTAACTGACTGGATCCAGAATCATCTATTAGAATATTTATTTCAAAATTGAATGCACAGGGTCATTGAACAGAGCTAACATTGCCATTTGCTAACAATAATCCATTTCAAGATTGTTTTTCTCATAAAAACACTATATATTTAAAAGTTAAATATTTTATTAATTCAAGTGTACCTATATATAAATTTATTAAAATCTATAAAAAAAAATTTCGAGAACTCTTGCACATCTATCAAAAATGTTGTCATTAAATGTTAAGTGATAAAAAAAAACGACATATTTTATTAAAAAAAGTTTATATAGAAAATATTTATAGAGAATTAAGTTTGTGTTTTGATTTATATACCGCTAGGACATTAAAATGATTGACCAACGTAAAACTGAAATTCAAACACATTAAAGTAAGTCAATTTGACATTTATTAATCTAATTATAGGAAATTGATAATTAACTTCTATAAAATGTATCAGTTACCCTCAGGGTTTTCTACGCTCTTCGAAGTCTAATTTTAAAAACTAACTTCATCATTACATACCAAAATTATTTTTCTGTAGACATTATTTAATTATTTACGCAATTACTTTTACTGTAGTTTTGTAGATCAACTTTGAAGGAAGAATATTATAATGCACAAATGGGTCCACATCTGAATCTAAATAAACTATTTCTCTTTCCAGGCACCGACTTCAGGGAACGATTCTGGTGTGGGCAGCACGGGTGCTCGAGATGAGGCTAAGCCACCGTACAGTTATGCGCAGCTCATTGTGCAGGCCATTGCCTCCGCACCCGACAAACAGCTCACCCTGAGCGGGATCTATTCCTACATCACTAAACACTACCCATACTACAGGACAGCTGATAAGGGCTGGCAGAACTCAATCCGACACAACCTTAGTCTCAACAGGTACTTCATTTAACATGTCGACATGTCAAATTAAATTTACTGACCATAAGCAGCTCAATATCAAGTTTGTAAAACTTTAACCTCAAGTTTAATCTCGAGATTTTTCACCTAGTATTCAGTATGGAGGCAATGCATCACCATTTATGTAGATCACTATGTTAGCTTAATACTCTCTCTAATGACATATACATATATGATAAATATGACATTAATATCTGACTTCTAATGACAAGATACTGTGCATAATAATCTGCTGTATGTTCAGTATCTCAGGCCAATTTCAGGTTTCATTTGTATCTTTGAGTGATGTCTCTGTAGTAGCGAGATATACACACGTAGAGTGAACTTCTGATGTCAGCAAACTGAATGTGATGTATTTGAGAGAGACGAAAGAGTCACTAACTGTGATAATAGTGAGCCATGAAAGCTTAGAACAAGTTAAATTGTTAAAAAACAGATTTTAAAATGTATCTCTCATAAAAAATACTAAATGACTACCAATTTGGATTTCGCGAGCATATGGGCACACAGGATGCTATGGCCAAATTAACAAAAATAATATACACGTCACTAGACAAGGGTAACAAATGTCTAGGTGTATCTATAGATCTACGCAAAGCGTTTGACAGTATCTCGCATAATACATTAATAAACTAAATAAGATTGGGATTATAGGTAAAGTAAAAACTTGGATAGAAAGTTACCTGAAAGAAAGAAATCAATCGTAAAATTAGAAAATACATTAAGTACAAATAAAACATCAAAATTTGATATATCGCAAGGTACTGCACTTAGACCTTTATTATTTATTATCTTTTGCTAATGATACAGCTCTAATTTTTGACTTAATTGCTTCTGCAATTTATTAATTAAAGTTCTTAATTAAAATAAGTAGTTTATTTGTAAATAATAGTACAAATGCTGGTTTTATGTGGCACGGTGTAGGGGATCGGGGTTAAAATTTTGAGAAACCCCTGTCACATACCGACCCCGAAAAAATATTACATATCTAATATTCCATTTAAAAGGGGTGCATGTAGGTTATCTTTTACACAGCAAGACTTGTGATTGATTTCCAGATACTTCATAAAGGTCCCGCGCAGCCAGGAGGAGCCGGGCAAGGGCAGCTTCTGGAGGATTGACCCCCAGAGTGAGGCCAAACTTATCGAACAGGCCTTCCGAAGGAGATGGCAGCGCGGAGTGCCCTGCTTCCGAGCTCCTTTCGGACTCAGTTCGCGGTGAGTCTGCCTACTCCCTCTAATCACACATCTAACTCAGGATGGACCCTCCATATTTATTGTAGAATATCACACAACTAGCTATTTAACCAATCGGATGCCGGCCGTACGTAACGCGGAATGCACTCTGTCCACCGCGCAATTTCGCACACGATTGTAGTTTTAAGACATTTTTTTGTGATGGTTATATATATTCCTGTAAAAATCAACAATAATCGCTAAGAAGTTGCAGTTTCTTGTTTCTCAATATACAGACTTCAATTATTACTTATATTTCAATAATTACTTATTCATTATTTGTGAAAATAAGTAACGAAATTTACTGTCAGAAATGTATGCACATGTTTTCGAATAAAACCACGAAAACTATAACACTAAAGGTTTTGTATTTCAATATTTTCGTTCTAAATATATTAAAGAATATAAAAATACTTCTTTTTAACACTTTTTTATTTTAAAAAACAGTTTTTTAACAAATAAATAACACAATTAATGCGCAGTTCGAAGACAACATTGGGAATGATTTTTTGTCCAGTTTGCGCAGTAAATGAGGTTACTTAACCAATAGAACTCGTTCATTCATTCAAAAACTTGAGATACAATCAATAATAAGCTTTAAAAATCCATAAACGCAGGTAAAATAGGCCGAATTTGCATATGTGTCTAGGGAGCGCAGATCTGCGCTCTGGCACATATAGGGTACAAAGTATTCGGGCAGATTTGCGCTCCGGCACCCGACCGGTTAAATACTTTCTAGCTCATAAAACATAGAATACATTTATTTGAAACTTCCCTTGTAAAGTGTATTACAAAATTGTGCTAATAATAGAATTTCAAAATTACACCTTGGGTAGACTGTAATGTATAAGAACATTGTTACTGGTGTTTAATATTTGTTAACCTAATGAGGAAGAAGTTTGCAGGAAAAACTGTACATATAAAATGTAGTAGATGATGTGTGTTTGAGATACATTTATTTAAACTAAAATTTGAATCCTGAATTAGTGTTGTGACAGTCTCATTATGTGTGATTGATGTGACCACGCCAGTCGGCTCAGCTCTGTGTAGCGGCAGGCAGAACTCACAGTACACATACATAAAAATTCATAAGAAAGGTATCGCAACCCTCATGGGGTTTAAATTATGTATTTCGTTGGGCCAGACCGAGCAGAAGGCTATGACATAATCATTGGACGCGCTGGGTCCGAATAAGTCAACTAGTGAGGGCTCAAATTTTGATTAATTCATAAAATAGTAAAAGTAAACAAATGTTTACGTAATTCCTTGTATGACAGTTATAAAGTACTCGTCTATGATGCTATATATAGTTTTGTAAGTGGTAGCTTACTTTACTTATGAAATTTTAAGCCAGTAGGCAAAAAATCAATTTTATCTCCAAGTCAAAAAATGATTCCACATATATGTATGTATATTCCCCGGATAGGTATTAACTCAATGATCATGACACAAAAATATTTATCAAGATCGGACACCTCTAGCGGCAGTTATTCAAATTTTAATGATTTTACCAATATTAGTAGTATGCGGTATGACCGCGACCGTCTAGCGCCGCATACTTGCCGCTCTTATGGAGCTCGCGGTCAAGGGGCCCTTTTCAAGGCTATCAAACTGTTTTTTCTCAAACCGTTATAGATGTTTGTCACTCATAAAGAGGATGTTCAGAAATATTAGAAAATATTTTTTTTATTTTTTTATTTATTAATTAATGCTCAATAGGGCTTTTACAATAGATAGGTAACTGTACATTAACAGAATATATAGATAGTTTAAAGAGAAAAAAACAATAACATGTAAAAATAATAATGACATAAAGAGAAAAGAAAATACTTAAAATATATTTTGAGTTGATATTGTCACGAAAAATGCGCTTTTAGCGCCTGGAAAATTCTTGATATTTATTCAATTTCCTTGTCCTTCAAAAGAATTCTGTGACTTTGTCAGCAAGTATTTATCTCGGCTAGTATGTAGTATGTAGTAGCTCAGGAATTCTATTTCGTCGCCAACGCTCCCTGCGGCACAAATAACATATTTTAAGAAGTTAAAATATTATTATTATTTTCAAGTTTCAATAGTAAAATTTAATATCTTCAGGGAGCGATTTGGGCCCGCTTGCGTTGGAACAACCATCACCACGTCATGTCTCTCTCGGTATTTCATCTAGCATATTGGGCCCGCCTTTGGCGGTTAAGTCTGATGACTTCATCGTCATGGCGATCCCCTCCCGCATTCTATGGAGACCTGTTGCGGCTGCGCCGACATGACTTCTTCCTGCGGTGCATGAGCATCACCGTGCCATGCCGACTACCCGGTGAACGTCGTGATGGGTCTCATGCAGGTTTCCACACACCGACGCGGGTCTAATGATGACATAATCACGTCAGGTCACACTTTTTACCATGTGCGTCCGGTGTGCTTCGGTCTACGCTGCGTCCCATTTCAGAGACGATACATCTATAATGTTACTGTTATTATCATAGGCCATTGTGATGTCATTGTCACAATCTTCCTGTCCGAGACGGCCTGCGAAGAACTCGGTCTGCAGCCTGATTCCCGCACCGTTCGGTACTCGTCAGTCTCTAGTATGGGAAAATATGACTTGCTTCATATTGGCCTCCGGACAGTAATCACCATATTGTATGGGGACAGTCATCACTGTGGCAAGTAGCAAAAACATAAACTTCAGTGCCGTACAAGTACGGTTAGTTGTCTCGGAAGGAGACCAAATGCGTGTAAACCATATAAGTGCTGTTTATTTCCTCAGAAGGAGGTTAAAATCCCCATTAATTTCTGTCTCGCATAAGTGTGAGACTTATCCTCAGACGGAGGTTAAAATCCACATAAATTTCTGTTTCATATAAGTACGGCGCTGCCTCTGAAGGAAGGAAATCCATCTCAACATTTGTACACACTCGGTACAGGCTACTCCCTGTAGGCGATCAAAATAAAACATCACGGACGCCCTAGGCGTTCCCCGAGCAATCGCTCTGCAAGCGATTCAGTCTTTATTTTATCAAAAAATGTGACAAACATTTCTCAGTAGAAAATATTGGTTTGCCATCATAAAATAATATCGGAATATTATTAAGCCAAATATGTCACATTAATTAAATAAAGCTTCCATCAGATTTCCACGCGCCATGTCATTTCACTTGGGGTGATGCATGACGTCATCACACTACGGCCCATCGCCCGGGATGACGTCTTCTGTCTCGTTCTACTGGCGGTGGTCGCCATCGAGCTTTTAGAGCTCGGTCTCGGTTTCCTCTGCAAAATGCCATTTTTAATGGCCGCATATAATCCTGTCCGTAACAGACAGATTCTGTAGTTATTAATGAGGAGAACTGCATTGAACAGTTATGTCTGTGTAGTTATGATTGTTTTTTTTAATACTCATTTAAGAAAATTGCTCTATATTAGGATTGGAATCTTGCTATCCATCAATTGTATTGGGAAAGAATGGTGAATCTGAATTTTAAGTCCCACATTTTTGTTTACATATTTATTCCTCTTATAAACATGTGTTAAAATAATCTTATTTCAGTACAAATAATTCAATAATTCTCACGTATTTTATAACTCAATAATGTAATAACTACTGAATATTACTTTTTACATTATTGTATTATTATGTAGGAGTGCCCCAGCATCCCCCTCTCATGTGGGCATGTCCGGCATGGTGACCCCCGAGGAGCTATCTCGGGAGCCTTCCCCCGACCCATTCCCGCCCGAACACGAGTCCAGTGGGAGTGGGCCTCACGTGCGGCATGGGGCGCACCCATAGAGCGCCCCCGGATCACCCAGTAATCAAATTTCAGCATTAATATAAATGTTAAATATTTTCAACAAAAAAGTTTGAGAGATTTATTTACTATTGTTTGTTCTTAGGTCACGGTGGCATGTCTTACATGAGCTCTGGAGGACTGATGAGTCAGCAGCAATCCCTCGTAGAAGGGCAGCGTCATTTAATGCTCCCGGGACAGCACATCACGGTGGTCACGAACGGGGCAGGAGGGGAAAGGGAAGGTAATTTCATACAACTTGCTAATTACACTTTGATAGCATTTCGAAAATACACCTGAATACGGATTTTAAATTTTTCCATAATTTATGTGGAAATTTGATCACCCGATTCAGTTTCAGCCAGTCTAATACTAACTTTGTAACATTGTTTGTGCGATGTTTGATGCGATGCGTGAAAATTAGCAATTCATTTTAGAAGTTTAAAAATAAACATCAAAACTACTCCTACCCTAAACAAACAGTGAAACATACTAAGCAAACCAAAGCTGCGATAAAAAATCGCAAAATGCAAATAATACAAAAAAATAATGAAAATTACTAAATATAAACGAGTAGTTGATCTTCAAATGTGGAGGTAAAAACCATAAATATGATAATATATTAAGAATATTCTTAGGTTTTCACGGCCACTCAGAATCTTCTGGTTTGTGGCTTCTGCGAAAAAGTGTCGGAAAGGTCGTGAAAACACGGCATAAAACCCCAGAAAACACAAACCAGATGATAATATGTTTCACGGATCTGGATAGACCCAATGTTTTCCATTTATTAAAAGCATTTCTGACTGCCAAACAATTGGCGACGTAGAGAGCATTTTACTTTTATAAGTTCATTTTTTCAATATAGATTTGGTGTCTCAAAATCTCCAAATTGTGTGATGTAATTTCGGAAAAAAGGGGGTCAGTTTCTGGTGATTCCAAATTAATAACGGAAAAATTGGGGTTTCACTTTATCATTATTTGTATTATCCTTATTTGTAATTTACATTGTGAGTAATTTTAGCTTTACATAATTCTTAAAAACTTTATTGTTCATTGGGATGAATTTATCACTAAAAGTAAATACTCTCTTGTTTTAAGGCTTACTCTGTTCTTATAAACTAATGGTTTTTCAGAAAAGTATGTTGTTGGATCTGGTGGAAGCAGCCTGGTATCCATCAAGGAAGAGCACTCTATGTCTCCTCCTACCAATGTTATCATTCAAGCGCCGCATTCACCATATGGATATGGGTAGGTTCATTTAATTTGAAAAAATTATATTACGAAGACACTGTGACTTCTCAAAGTACCTCCATTAATTTTTTTCATTTATTTATTTATATCATAACATTTACATTACAAACATATGTTCCATTCGTCAATATTATTAAAAAATGAGATAATATACAAACAACAAAATATCAAACTTATATAAATTCATTCATATCAAAAGTGTAGGAGAATCCCGCTTCGGAAAACCCCCTCAGACACATGGAATATATCAATACCCAAAGCGATTTTCTTCAGCATAGCTGTGGCTCTTCCAACAGGCATAACCATCGGCAGGTTGGTCCTGTATATTGGAATGTGAAACAATCTATGCTGACAATGTCTAATGTAATTATCAGGAACATACAAACCAATGCTCTGCATAATTTCAGGATTATCGCTCACACCGCGCGCAACAATCGATAAAAATCTGAAATGGAGAAACTCGGTTGGGTAAAGCCAAGGATAATTTTTAAACATTTGACCGTTTGAATTGGTATTTTTATATATTTATCATTTCATCTGCTCGAACAACATTTACAGTAAAACCCCGTTAATTCGAACCTCGATAATTTGAAATTCGCTTTAATTCGAAATTTTTAAAACTTGCAAGTCCCAAAATGTGAATTTCATAGTAAATTAACCCCGATAATTCGTAATTCGAAATATTTTTAGTCCCTTGCGCCATAAATCAATACATTTTAGTTCGCGTAATTCAAAATTTTTTTGAAATTTGTCGAAATTGAAAAAATATTTCCATTTTTTTTACAAGTGAAAACAACAAATATGTCGTCAATATCAGGTCAATATCAAATGTCGCGATCTTTGTATTAGCATAATTAACATTGCGTTTTCGAAATGATTTCTTGAAATATGAAAAACAGACATTTTTCACAAAATTAATGGTTTTTTCATGAGTTTTACGATTTTTGGCGTATTTCGCAATCAATTCACGGTACCTTATGGAATGCCCCTTTTCTATACATATTGTGTCGCAATCCCTAAAATTGAGGAATCCTGTGTATGCTTTCTTCAGTTGGCTGCCTTGACATGCGGATTTTGCGGCGTTTGCGCTAATCCTCATACCTAAACGCGTTTTAAATTGTTTTTCATATTTTTAAATTTCTCTTTAGTGCGATTTTTTTTCTAATAACTGTGTTTGTGTTACTATAATGTTTAATTTTCTTTGTATGATATTATTAGTGACTTATCTTTCACGTATTTATTGACAATTGTATTTCCAGTAACTGTGCTGTGTTGGTTTGAGCTGGAAAAAAGGCGGAATCAAAAGTTAAACTCGGGTGAAAATTGAAGAAGCGTTCCATAAATTCAAGTATAACAAAACATTTTTGAATATGGCCATCCATCCAGACGAGATGGAAATTGAAAAAAGATTTTTACGCGAGTGAGAATACCAAATATGTCAAAATGTTGCGATCTTTGCATTAAACATAATAAATATTGCGTTTTCAAAGTGATTTCTTTAAATATAAGCATAAATTTAACAAAATTAACGGTTTTTCCAAGAGTTTTATGTTTTTGACTTATTTCACAACTACACCGCGATTTTTTTTGTACCCAAAATTTCGAATTAAAGGGGGCGCCTATAATTCGAAATTTATTTTTCGGGTCCCTTGAATTTCGAATTAACGAGGTTTTACTGTATATAAGTCGTGATATTTTTTCTTGTCAAACGGTGATGATAGATAAGTGAAGGTATATTGCATTATGAATGCAGAAGTTGCTGTCCTTTGCCTTCATTCATGAGATATGTAATTAATAAATTATTTTTTCCAGTGGGACATATGTCACCAGCGACGGTAGCTCCATGAAGCGCAGCTACTCAGGTGATGACAGCTGTTTGGATGGAGACGGCGAGGATGGTGGGGGGGGGCCAGGGGATCTCATCATCGAGGTGCCCCCTCCGTCCCCTCCCCTGCCCAACAAGCGCGTTCGCTACCACCGCCACGACGACAGGAATGATTACTGAGGGTTCCGACACTCGCGAAAGCAACACCCACCTCGGCGCTGAGTGCCTCACAAAACGAGCCCTTTTGAATTTTGAAAAGATTCCGTAAACCGATAAGAGAATTCAAATAAAACTCGGATTCCACTTCTTACACCCGGATTCCACCTCTGACACCCGGATTTGAATGAAATTGATTATTTCTCCGTTAGAAGTTTGATTCTTGTTTTTAATTCTGCCTCCTGGATTATGTTAGAAAGAACGTTTTTAAGAATTTTTCAGTAATATGTCGTGTGAATTTAAATTTCATATAAATAATGTGCGACGGTTTCACTATCGAGTTAATCTGCCCGTGTATTGTGATATGTATGTGACAAAGTGGTTAGGAAACAAATTTTCGAATATAAACAATATTTTCGGTGACAACATTCTAAGAATGTTTCTGTTCACAATAACAACAAGGCAATTCTCAATTTTTATTTAATAGATTATAGTTATAAATAATAAGTATTCTGAAATAGGATTAAATATTGTGTTGCAGTACTAAATTTCACAAATATAAATGAAATTATCATTAAAATTGACTAAAATTTTCTTTCTCTTGTTTCTAAATAATATATTTTATATATGTATTATTGGCTTTGCGAATGCTGTTTAATTTACTTAATTTTTTTATCTATGTATATTCAGATTCAATGCCAATTTTCAATACGCCAGACTAATTCAAAAATATTTTTTATTTTCAAATAAAACTGTTATTTATTTAACTTTCCTTTTTAATAGTATTATATTGCACCAAAAATATTTTAGTTTTAGCCTGGTATAAGATCAAAGAGTACATTTTTTTACTATTAATAGTATGTGTGCTGGCTATCATACCAATCCTGCAAAAATATCATTCCAGGTATCATTACTCCTTGAAAGTACAAACAATGCTTGCTCTGGAACATTTGTACATTTGTAAGACTATTAATCTGGTGTATTTGTGAGTGTGAGATGCTTTAGTTTTGAAAATTCCGCTTTACAGAATGAGATAAACACTATCAAAATTTATTATTTTCTTTTATGGATACTGCACGCAATCAAATATTTTTTTAAATATGAATTTTTCAATTTTAATAATAGGCCATTAATCTCTAAATGGAAAAAATGCTGGTGACCATTATTTTCTTTTGGAAAATAATAAAAATTACATGCTTTTATTGTTTTAAGACTTTGTACCGTGCAATAATGCAACTCTCTTGCATCTAGGTTAAATGTTTAATTTTATATGACAAATTGGCTATTTAACATATTGGAAATTAATTATTGAAAAATGTCTACTCTTTAGTATTCAACCAGCGTGCTTACCGGTATCTCATATAAATGCTTCAAAGCAAATAATTTATCAGTTGTTGATGAATTGAGGCTATTTAAAAAGATCTTTCATTATGTTTGGAATGCCTTCTTTAATGAGCCTGGGGCCGCGTCGCATATATCCGACGGAGCGCGACTGTCCCCAGGGGCCGCGTCGGATATATCCGACAGGCACAAAATAAATTATTTATCGACGGCCGCGTATCGAATTTGAAAAACGTAATTTTTTCCCAATAGAGAAATCCTGTAGTGACCTGTCGTTCCATTTTCGACTCAAAAACATGGCCGATTATAGCTTAAATCAACACTCAAAGTAGAAGTTTTTCGGTCGTCAAAATCGTATAGAAAAGTTATAGATGTCGCCCTAAACTCATGTTGTACGATCGAAAATTAAATAATGAAATAATATTCCGTCGTCGTCACGTCCTTAGTACGCGAAAGACACATGCGTGGTACATGCAAAAATCACGTGTCGATCTATTCCGTCGTCATGTGCCCAGCGCGCGAAAGACGTACACGTGTATGGTACATGCAAAAATCACGTGATTCCGTTGCTATGTCGATAGGAAGGGTTTTTTATTTCTTCAGTTCGCGCCCAGCAATCACGGTTGGAACACGGATCTACGCGCGGATAATATATACATATATTCGCGATTTTTCTTGGTTTGTGGTGCAATTTGATACAAACAGTGATTTATTAACAAAAATACATTATTTATGTTGCGTTTATTTGAGAAATGTGTGTGTTAAATGTGGATCATATGCTTCAAAATTTAAAGTGAAACAGTGGCGTAGTGTTTTGTGTGCGCGGCACGAAAGCAACGGAAGGAAACATGTTATATGTGTTTTGAGTGTGATGTTCCGTTGTGTGCCGTGCCGTGCGACAAAATATACCACACAGAAGAAAATTTTTAGGTAGGATATCAAATAATAATAGTAGTGTATGTAGTAAATATTATTTTTCGGAAAATGTCGGGTTGGCAACATTATCGGAATTCAAAAAAAGATTATTTTTTTAAATTTTTTGATAAAAAAATCATTGCATTTCGACACTTACGATAAAATAATATGAATTTGTGTGTTTTTTTTTTAATTTACGCATGTTTTCATGGTTTTTTCGTAAAAAGAAAAATCACAAAAAATTCCGAAAATTTACGGCCCTTGCCTATATGTTGCTTTGGAATTTTTAGGCCCTCAACAAGTTAATTCATTTCTGTGGCATCAATAATTTTAAGGTGCTGTTTTTAATCATTCTTTGAATAGAATTGAGATTACCAGTGACATATTGAACTTCTCTAAATCTCTCATTTTTTTTCTACTATTAAAAGAGATTGTAAATCTATTTTCCATGTTTCCACTATGTGACAAACCTTGTATGATAAACATGTTGTTATATCAGGGGATTTAAGGATGCAATTGTATGTGCCGCTGCGTTGTTGCAATTTGTGTGGTTTTTTGTCTATAGTCATCTCGTCCACTGGTGTTTAACGCTAGTAGAAGATTTTTTCACGCAATGTGTGTTACCTTTCCAGCCCCCTCAATATGCAAGCATCTGATGAAATTTTAGCTTTATTTAAAAAATGGCCAATATAATAATTAGCAATATATCACTGCTTAGAATACCTAAGACTTATCCCGCATCCTAGATATCAACAATAAGTTGCACTGACAATGTTTTAAAAGCAGTTAGAGTATGACATCAAAAGTTGTGATACTTTTACCAATGTGGGATCTTCATAGTATAAATACAATTTGACTAACTCTTTACGTGCATGGGTCAACCATATTGAATTCAACAATTTTAAGTCCTTGTATCATTAAAAACACTCCAAATGTATGTAATCACTGTAAACCTTAAACAATATGTTTGGCCGCTCACTCTTAGCAATGTGACCAGAAATAATTGACTACTTCATTTGGTACACTGACAATATTTAAATTTTTGTACATCTTTTTTCAGTGTTAATAGTTTGATCTGCATGTCTGAATTTTTTTCATTTCATTATTTTGTTAAAAAAAAATGTTGTGACATTATTAATATAATTAATAAAAATAAACTTAGTTTTCACCACTTTTGTATTGAAAAATATCGACAAATAACCAGGTCCTTCTTACTAATAGTTATCTTTTAAATTTATTTTCATGTTAAGTAGGTACTTTATTATTATTAATTTTCCATATATAATTTTTTCTATAGTGTCTATTATAGAGTGTCTGTACTTCGATTTTTGAATTTAATTTTTTAGTATACAATTGTATTCTGATGAAGGGGCCATGGGCTCTGAAACATGTTGATATTTTTCAATACAAAAGTGGTGAAAACAAAGTTTATTTTTATTAATTACATTTTATACATCAATACATTTTAGTTCATATAATTCAATTTTTTTTTATAAATTTGACAAAATTGAAAAAATATTTCGATTTTTTTCACATGTGGAATAACAAATACAGTGAAACTCTCTTAATACGTTTTTCAAGGGCCCAGCAAATAAAAATTTATTAGGCGTGAAAACATATTAACAGTGATTCAATATTTTTTCATAATATATTATTTACACTTTCTAATTTTGTATTTTAATTGAATTTTCGTTTATGACAATTTAAAGACATTTTATTTTTAAAAAATAAGAAGGTAAATGTATACATTTGTAAAATATTACCTATGTGAATAGTATCTGAGGGTCAGCAAACAATAAAAACCACCAAAACAAAAAAAAAACTGTCAAAAAATATTTTATTAATAACCATACTAAAGGGAACCATAAAATAACTTATGTAGGTATGTCACTACCTATGTGCAAACCTTAATTTTAAAAGAAATTTATATAAGTTATCTAAATTTTAACTCATTGAGGCCGGCGCCACACTATGCGTTTCTTCTGTCGCGTCAAATCCACAACCGAATTAAGAGCCTGTCCGGATGACGCATTTTACACGCGAGTCCATTTGCGCGTTTCAACTTTTGCGTCCAGATACCGCGTTTTATGCGCGAGACCACTCGCGCGTTTCAATTTATATTGCGTCCAGATACCGCGTATTACGCGCGAGACCCTTCGCGCGTTTCAATTTATATTGCATCCAGATATGCAAATTATTGTTTTATTTCAGTAGATGTTGGCGCATATGGCGAAAGCAATGACTCCACAATTTTTAAAAACTCTGTTTTATATTTAAAAAAAACTTGTCCAAAAACGTTTTACGCGCGAGTCAGCATCTGGACGGGATGTATGTAACACCAGTATCTCGAGAACACGCGAGTGCACTCGCACGTAAAACATGTCATCTGTACAGGCTCTTAGCAGTCACATAGTATATTCCGCGGCGGACCGCGCGGAGAACAAACACACGCGCGGATAATCTGTCAGGCGCGTTGCAATCAAAAACACGATACGTGACGTCACCGATTTTACGTTGACGTAAGTTCCGCGGGCGGGGAAACGAACAGACGCCGGTGAAACGATCGATGATCCGCGTAGTAGCGGCGTTCCGCGGCGTCAAAGACGCGACTGAAGATACACCTAGTGTGACGCCGGCCTTAGAAAACGATAGGAGATATTACGTTATTAATATTGCTGATTGTTTCCTCGAAGAAATACAATCAAAATGAAAACAGTTTCGTTTAGGCGATTATATAAAAAAATATCGTAAATAATTGCCGGATAAATTTATTTATTAAATATTATTTTATTAGCCTATTCAAATACTACAAGGTTTTTTCGGTGGCTAGAATATTTGTGACGCTGCCAAAACCACTTAATTTTTATTGCGCCCATTTTTCATTTTTTGGAATGTTGAACAAAATTTCGTCTTCCGAAAAACGTATTACGAAGATTTATTTGTATGAATAAATTGAGTTCGGCTATAAATATTTTTACTACTTAGGCGAGAAACGAAAATAAGCGGGAAACGTATTAAGCCTAAAAAAAATATAGGATTTGTATGGGACTTTTTCGGGACCGCAGAATTTAAACTTATTTAGCGGGAAAACTTATTAAAAGTGAATTTATTAAGCGAGTTTCACTGTATGTCAATATCGGGTACTTTGTTAATAGAAATGTCGCGATTTTTGCATTAGCATAATAAATACAGTAAGACTTCAGTTTTACATTTCTCGTTTTCACGTTTTTTCACTATTTATACAGAAAAGTCGACGTTCCCTTTCATCTCCATATATTCCTATAAACATATTTCCCGCAATTTACGCGGAATAATATTTTCATTTCCCCAGGTTTTGCATCGAAATATTTAGAAAATTCAGCTCTACATTCATTGAAATTTGCGAACAAAATTTTCTTTCTTGTTTCCATATCACGCGTTTGACAGTTATTATTTATTTTGTATTTAAATTTTTGATATTACTTTAGCTGTTTCAATTTTTTAATATTCTTTACAATTTACCCTAAAACATCGTGACAAAAAAGATTATAAAAAGATGATTGAAAAAAAATGTTAAGATATTGACAGAATGGTCAATGTCCGCGAGAACTTTCTGTGGGTGGTATCATCCTGAAGAAGACTTCAAATCACGTTCGTGTTGAATATTCCGGATTACGTAAATATGGTTATTTAAAAAAAAAAATTGCCTCGTGTACCTACATTTTTGTATTAAATATTTTCATTTTCATCGAAAGTCCATTTTTCTATACAATTTTAATTTGTTAACTTTTACGTTTTCGTCAGTTTTACCCCGTTTTTTGCTGTCCCCTGGAGAAGTGTAAAAACCGAGGTTTTACTGTACTGTGTTTTCGAAATGATTTCTAGAAATATGAAAAAATACAGATGTTTTTCAAAATTATTAGCTCTTTTCATGAGTTTTACGATTTTCGGCGAATTTTGCGATCGCATCGCAATTAAAAAATTTTTTGTGCCTCGAATTTCAAATTAATGGGGTTCCACAGGCATATGTTTTTTTTGGGTCCCTTGAATTTCGAATTGACAATGTTCTACTGTAATAAAATAAGGTCTGCAATCAGGTTTTAAAATATTATCTCATAATACTTGAAGTTGATTGTTGGATATTTTTTCTATTTGATTTATCCACCTTTTAAATTGTGTTCTGGAAAATACTTTTTTTTATGTTGGATGCTGCCACTCAACTAGGTATTTAACCTTTTGCATTTTGTTATCTGGTACCGACTTGTTTCATCTCTGTTTTGGTAATTTATTTTAAGATGCGCCAATCAACCTACGCCACAACTCAACTTTGAAATTGAATTAAATTTAATTCAAGAAAAGCAGGAAGAAATAAATCAAAGTAAAAATTTGTATACAATTTTTATAAAGCCATATCATAATCATCATTGATTGGTGCAGCATAGATATTATTTGTAAAGAAATTAATAACTCTTGGATCAGAACAGGGATATAAGTTATATAATAAAACCTATAAAATTCAAAAGACAAAAAGTAATACATATATAAACAGTGTTAAACATTCATGGTTCTTAAATATTTATTTACTTAAAATGATGAAAGCGATCCTGCGATAATGAAGGATTATCAATTTTACGTACAAGCAAATGAAATGAAAGTATTTGTATGCCTCAATATAATTAAAAATAATCAACTTTATTTTACAACCAGACCAGTTCTTAGACTCTTCCCAATTCACTTAAGTTCACTCTAGCCCTGTCTATGTATGTTTCTCATCAATCTCTCGACATGTAAAAAAAATTTTGAAAAATGTGTGTTATATTCATGTTGCATAAAATAAAAACCGTATCTCAGTGCAGATCTTTTTTCCAGACCAATTTTCCTCCCTTTATCCCTTCCACACGATAAGTTCATCAGTAAAGGAACTCTAAATCCAGTCGGCACCAAATAATGTCCTAATAGTATGAAGGTTATTTTTTTTTAAAAAGATATTCACATTTTACCAAACTAATTACATTTTTTTTATCTTCCGTATAATCCAAGTGTCGGGTTAGACCATCATTATTATCCTGGTAACATTTAACCTTTGTTGCCGAGTTTTCCTTCAATATAAAAAAAATCATTGGAAGCACAAGGAACATTGTTTTTTTTTTTACAGAAAAATACAAAAAAGTGTTTAGTTTTTAAATAAAACTGAATTCATTTTTATTCTGAACACAATTTAAATACTATACTTATGCTTAAAAATTATGATTATTTGTCTCATGACACGTATTCATATTTTGCCTTATTGCATTATTTTGGTGTTAATTTTGAAATTGCATAAGGTACAGGAATATGTAAATGCTTTGACTTTTTGCAAAGATAACAGCTTTTCGTTATTTTTTAAATATATTGTAATATGTCAACATTTTTTTTGATTAATGACATTGTATTTCAAATTCAGGCTGTCACCATAGATAACATAATAATAGCTGTCACCAATTGCAAGATCTGGATAATTATGAATGGATCAAATGATTTGGTTCTTTTTTTTTTGCCTCTTGAATTATATTTCAGTTTGCTCTGATGTACCGGAATATGACGCGAACCAGGTTATTAATTTTGTCCTAGGGCAATACCGAAATCAAAGCGCCCATGTTTCGAAGATCACGCGCCATGTGGTCACAGCCCCGGCAGGTTCGATCTTTTGTTCGAGGACGAAATATGTGACCTATTGTTCACAAAAATAACATTGCGACGAACGATCGTCTTAGGATAACCCGCCATAAAACATATGAAACAATGAATTAGAAAGTTAGGGTTGCCGAGGGCGTTGGGCATCGCCGAAGACATTAATAGTGCACGGCCTTTTGTTAGGATGGACAATACGTTCGCAACCTTTTGTTCTTAAGTAACATCTTGGAAGGGTAAAAACGGTAAACCTTTTCTTGCAGCGGGACGTATATCTCTAACCCCGATTAAACAATAGAAAGAACATCTTGGCCAAATGCGAACACATGGGACAACGGTTTAGAAAGCTGCGTTTGTTAGAGAAGTCGCCATTGTTTTGGGAAAGACATTTTTTTAGAAAAACAAGATAATAATTCCGAAAGTCGTCGCAGTAAACTTACTATTGTCCTCGACAGACAATAGAGATGTTTTAGAAAGCGCTGACATACCGATCCGCCACATGGCGACGCTATCCGCGAGATGTAGGATCGTATAAATCATATTATTAATATAAGGGCGCGAAGATCCCGCAACGCACGACCAGGCGGTCATTATCAATAAAGATAACAGGGGTCAATCAATTAAGAAGGTAGAGGCCGAATTAGAAATTGAGGCAAAGTGGTGAATCATAATATCAATGTAATATGTACCTAATTAATGAGCAACTGATATGTTTAATTTAAGTAAGGTAATGATAATTTAGATAACCCAGGCCACCTCTGCAGGTGGAGGTTACTCGTTTTATATGTAGTTAAGGACCGAAATGAACGGGACATTGCAATTTGAAATGATAACGAGATCATCCCGAATTAATCTAACTTGTGGCAAATAATAAAAAATGTATTGATTGTATTATTGCCGACGATGTTTGATATTGATGTAATATATAATATATAACGTAATAGAATATTATCTCGAAAAAAAAATGTAACACGGTTGAAGAGATATAAGATTCCGACTTTTTAGTCTTTTGAAATCTGTCTGCAGAATGAATTTTAGCACACGGGGTTGAAACAAAATAGTTCAATTAATTGCAAATAGGTAAATGCCGTGTTGGAATAAACATTAATATTACTTTAGATCGAGGCTTTCATGTCTTACGTTTTCATATATTACATACACCTAGTTGAATAATGTTAATTTGTGAGTTTTAATTATTTTTAAGAATAATGTTAATTTGTCATTAGTTATTCAAGCCCCCAATATTGTATTTTTTTTTCATACAAATTTGTAGGTTGTAGGTATATAACCTATCTGTAAACATGCAATTATTGTTTTGATTACTCGTTTAAGCAATATAATTTGTCGGTCTATTTTTAAAAGAGTTGTTTTAATCTAGTAATAATAAAGCTCAAAATAATTCTTGTTTGGAAAATTTTCAATTGTCTGCCTGGTGGAATGTGGCTTATATAATTTTTTAGTGTTCTCTATTTTTATTCTTTTCTTATATTCTTATACCAGGGGTGGAAGAAAGCTGATTTGATAAGATAATGATTAGTATAATGAAAGTCCTAAAAAAAAAAACGTTTTGCATTCAATCCAGCTTACATATTGAAGTAAGAATTTTCATTATTTAGGTGTAAATAATGTTACATTAATTAATTTACGCCAAGTTTTCTTAATTTTTCTTCTAGTAATAAGGTTTAACATAATTTCTTGAAAAAAAAAATGTTTATCGAATTTGATTATGTTAGTATATGTAAGCATTCCTTTCGGGAAAGTGGCGTTGATGCAAATTCATGTACTTTGTAATCCCAAAAGAAATTACAAAGATGTATACAGAACATTAACATTAGGGGACCCGCTTGAAGCATGTATCCCATGTAAATAAGTTTTTATGTTAATTGATTCACTAAGAAATGCCACGATGTCTGTATAATTTTAGCCCTTGTTTTGTATCTCTATGTCACATATTGACAAATATGTTTGGTCCAACTAAGAAGTACGATAGCTTGTTTTATTTAAGCTAAAATTAAAAATAAAACTAAGTATCAAGTACATGTTGTCATTGTTAAAGAAAAAAAAAATTAAAAAGAAAAAGAAAGGAAGAGAATATGCGGAGTGGTAAATTTTAAATGTAAATGATAAGGATTGACCTGTAATGATGTAATGTATAAATAGCGTTAAATCAATGTTAATGATAAGGATTGACCTGTAACGATGTAATGTATAAATAATGTTAAATATTGAGAGGCCTACTGTAAGAATCAAACCGACGACTTAATAATAAGATTAATGTTGTAATGCATACTTAAGGAATTTTACTATGATCTAATGAAACCCTACGTTCAATCCCATGTAATTAGTCAATAATGGTAGAAATAACTGGTCGATAAAAATATGTCTATCTGGCGTGTCGATTTAATTAAGTATGTATATGTAAGCAGTTTTATTTTTGGGTGATAAGTGTTGATGCGAATTTGTGTTTTCAATTTTCCGCCTTTGCCAATTTGTACTGTAATATTTTCCTTAAGTTTAATTCATTTTGCAATGTGTTTTTGGTGACGGGATAGGGATATGAACAGTGAACAAAGCGTTCGTGAAATAACAAAGTGTTTAGGCCTACATACCAGAAAAGCATCGAGATTAGCCGCAAACTGGGAGAACAATAGGGGGCGGAACGGAGGCAACATTGGGTTCAGTAACCAATAGCGTCAATCGGGACCTGGAGAGACGAATGAACGATGGAGGCGGACATCAAAGGAGCCAATCGGCAGAAGACCAACTGGAGGCTTCCCCTCGAGTCCCCGCGACCACACCCTGGGCCGCCGGGGAGAGAATATAAGGCGAAGCCAGCCGCCAAGAAACCAGTTAGGAGTTGAGTTGAGAGGAGTGATGAGTTGAAGTTAGAAGCAGGAGGTGGAGAAACCAGGAACTCTAGCCTGACCCGTAAAATCGGTCCGGCCGAATACCCTGGTAACTCTCGAAGAAAGTAAGTCCGAACGGTAGCGACCACCGAATCGGCATCGCGACGCCAGAAACGACGTATCAGAAACCGCGACGCACAGTGTACCGCCGCGACGCCCAGTGACAAAAGAAGCGACGCCACGACGCCGACGTCAGAAGCCGCCGACGTAGCCTGCACAGTCAGAGGACGACGCCGACGCCAGAAGCCGCCGCCCACCACGAAGCAGCACGAAGAAGACACCTGCCGAACTCTCCGAAACAGGTTACCCCGATCTAAAGACTTTTTCTCCGCCCACCTGTTTCTACCGAAGTGTTAATTTAATCTCGTCACCATCCATTTTAGCAGTAAGATCAGATTTTTTATGTGTTTTGTCTTTTTTCTTTCTTTGTTTATAATTTTGTCCTCTCCCTCTAAATCAGGGTTCATGTAATTTTTAAATTAGTAACCACTTTGCTGCGTCGTATGTAAGTTAAGATTAATGTTTCATGTAAATTAATTTGCTACAGTGCCCAATATAGAAACTTGTAAAATTGTTTCGATTTTATTATTTTTATATCCCTTCACCCGCCTCGAGATATCAGTGTCCTAGTCAGTCACCTGACGTTTTGATTGTACCTAGGGGAGGGCGTAACCGCCGGCATACGTAGATCTGAGATCTCCCGGCCGGTTTACCACACCGTGATTTAATATCACCTCTGACCCCTCTGACCTTACCCCCCCTACTCCGGTATATCAGCTCAAAAAAGTTTTTTTTTCTTTGATCACAAATATTGTCTTTCAAAACTTTCCCTCGCCTCCGATGCCTCAATATCCATAATATATCATATGAAAAATCCCTGTATTCCAAATGAACTCTTTTGTCTTCATTTTTAGGCTATTGGAAATGTTTTAATATGTAATACGCTTTACTTAAGTTTATTTTAAAGTGAATGTATAATATATATTGATTGTGAACTGGTGAGTTCCAAGATGACTGAGAAAAATACAGCTAATATCAGTTGACCACATTACACAAAAATAATATGTAAATCTATCAAGTGTATCTCATGAATAAAACAATGTAAAAATAATATTAAAATAATTTGTAAAATTGAATTATTAAAGTTTTTGGTTTAATATATATTTATACATATATATTAATGATATTTAGCATTCTAAGTGTAAGTTACTAGGTATTAAGGCGTTGTTAACATAATATATAAGTTATCTATGTTAGCAAAAACTCAAATCAGTGTGATTTTGGCCGAATTCAGTTCTCTGTTCATTTTTTAGCAAACATTATTATGGTGCCTTCCTATTCAAAATAGGCGCACTTTATTGGAATTTTATGTTTAAGATAGATTCACAATGTCACTTAGTGATCTTTAGTTTGTAGTGTTTTGTAGGTGGCCGCATTGGCCCCACTGAACTGTCACTTAATTGTTTACAAAATATTTCATAGTTAACATAATCGTGAGATGCTAAAATAATATTGAACTGTCATTGTTCTTGTCATTAAGTGAGTTTTTGCTGAACGTAGATGACATAATTTTTAAAAAAATCATCACCATTTTGAAATGTGACCATAAATTGTATTTTTAATGTATCCGTGTACTACTTTTAACTCAGCCGAGCGCAGATGCAGTTTTGTATAAGTAAACCTATTCTGTTTACGTACTATAATAATACACCCTGCAGATAAGTGTAATTAAATACAATAATATTTATGATAAATAAAGTATTATTGCACAAATAAGAATAAATCTTATATTTTTGTGTCTGCTGGATACTGCTGTTGGATATACTATATTATTTTGATGTCAGTTTTAATTTGGTAATAAAATTAACTTAGGAACAATTTATTCTAATGTAATCAAATGTATGTAGTATAATCCAGTTCCAGTGATAAAGGAAAGTTAACAGTGCATTAACTGGAGACAACTATGGTGTTCATTGAAATACTTTTAATATCTAAGTTCCTTTGCCTTTAGATAAATAGGAAAATTATGAAACCCTTCTTTAGATATTCGCAATTATTGTCCAGAACAAGAGGTTAAGGGTTACAAAAAAGTTGTAACATGTCGCAAATGCAAACTAATAGAAAATTAAATGTTTCTTCATAATTTTATCCATCCAAAATATGAAATGGATAACGGTTTTTTCACCGGCCTTTCTAGATACACTACATATATCATATATATTTAACCATTATAGTCGCTGATGAATATTTTAATCAAATTTTAATAGATTTTAAATATATATACAGTTATCATTTTTTATTAATTATTTTTCCTCTTTTTATGTGTAACGAAATTTGCTACACTTGAAATCGTCTGCCTTCAAAGTATTTCTAAGGGACATGTGCTACGGAGTTAGCCTAACTAGTACATCAAATCTTATACTCCCGGGTGTGTAGGTGTATAAAATATGGCTGGCCATTGAACACTTGTTACTCAAATTGTTATTGTACAGAAACAAACAGTTCTTTATATGGATGTGTATCGCAGCAGCCACGAAAACTGTCTAAATATATATATGAATGAGTTTATATATAAAATGACATCTAACTAATTAAATACTGTATAAATTGTATAATTACCGGTGTGCTGCTGTTGTTGGTGAAGCGCCCTCTATAAACCTACATACAATGGCATAAATAAAACACAACATGTTATACTTTCTTTAGACGGTATGCGTATTTCAACATACTTTTCTGTGATGTCACAATTTCAAAAGTGTGATTTCACAAAATTATAAAATGCTGATGGTGAGAATATCACATATTTTTAGAATATTTTTAAAGAAAATTTGTAGTTAAATGAAAACACAAGCTGTAAAACAACGCCAGTGATTCTCCCTTTGGTACACTACATTTTTATGTGCATAAATGTATTGTTCAAGTTTTTGTTGTTGTTAATATTATTTTGTGAAGACCAATTTGATTTTTAATATTTTTTAATGAAACTTTTAAGATAAAGCATTTAAATGTTAGTAGTTTACCTTTATCATAACAATCATGAAGTATCCAGGTGAAAAGTATGTAAACATTCTTTTAAGCAATAAAATATCATGATAATTTGAGGAATGCATTGACAACAATCCCTTGACTATGTATGTAGAAGATTTAAACCTGTGTAGTGCGTCGTAATTATTACCATGGCCCAGAAAATAATTTAATTTGTATGGGGATAATCTTATTATTTTAAGAGTACATAATCCAAACGCGGAGCAGTGGAACCACACATGAAAAAATCTATTTATTTTCTAGTTAGCTCCAGTGCACTGCATTCTTTCAACTAAATAATTTATCACATTGAAGTACTACATATATGCAGTAAAACCTTGCTGATTCGAAATTCCTCATGATTAAAAATTTTAAAAACATGTAAGACCCAAAATGTTATTTCGTAGTTCATTAACTTTGGTAATTTGTAATATTATTCAACCCATGCGCGCGCCATAAATCTATACATTTTAAGTCACAATGCAATTTTTTTAATAGATTTTAAAAATTCACATGGATTTACGCCCCCATACGGGGTGTTCTTTATGTATTTCACAGCACCTTATGGAATCTCCTTTACTGTAAATATTATGCAATCCTTAAAATTGGGGAATCCTGAGTTAAAATATTTAAATTCCTTTGGAAGAATTTGTAACCTACTTATATTATTATTTAACATATTTATGGAGGTACCGATTTGAGTCGGAAAAAAGACAGAAGCCAAAGTTAAAATCGAGCGATAAATAGTTTAATATTTTACTTTTTTTACAAAATTAATGGCTTTTTTCATGAGTTTTATCATTTTTTGCAAAATCGCATCGGCATTTAAAAAAAAATTGTTGCATGTAATTTCGAAAGTATTTTTTTTTGGTCCCTTGAATTTCAAATTAACGAGGTTTTATTGTAATTAAAATGTTATAAATAAGTTTATTTTGTTTAAACTGCATAGGTACATATTACTTATTCTTCAAAGCAGACTAGCAGTATTGTGCACTGTTCCCCCTTCTATGTATAATACAACTCTAACACAAAAACCCCAAGCCAAAAATATTCTTTGAAATCGGTTCATTTAAAAAAAAAATGAATACTATTCTGATAATTGAAACCTCCATATCAACATTCAAATTCACTTAACTTTTTTTACATTTCGAGCTATATTATTAATTTATCATCTATTTAACATGATCCATGGAGTTGCATCTGTTTTATTAATTTATTGATATTGCAATAATTTGTCAACTGTATAGGTCGGCCATGTATTCCAATTAATTTTGTAATTAACATTTCAGTGTTTTCCACATTGTTAATGAATTTTAAATGATACTAATATTTGAACACGATTAATAGAAAGAATTAATTATGAAAACTAAATTATGAAGTGAACCACCCGACAACTTAATTTTATTATCTGGCAGTTTCATAGCCCACTTTTTAGAGTTAAGTTTTCCTTTGCAACACTTAAGTTCTATGCTCAACCTCAATTCAACTTTAAAAAAATGTATATTGTATGTGCATAATGAAAATGCTGCACCAGCATGGAAATCAATTTATTTGGTATATTGATGAACATATTAATGACCATGCTTTACAGATAGATAAATTTGTATTTCTCATGTGCATTGTCTCCGTTTTAGTTGTATTATTGTAAAAGGGAGTATCACGAGGCTTCTCTTACTCATCAATACCCTCCATGATCAGGTCTTCTTAATTTACAATTGATCAAAATATTTATGAAACTGCTGGAATTAAAATAATGCCTTTTAAGGTTATATAACATTATAATTACAAAGATATTTAAGACAAGAATTGTATTATTTTTTTTTTTTTAAATGCAGAATTGTTTTCAACATCTTTTGTCAAATAAACTTTAGTGCACTTTAAAAATATGTAGGTATTTAAATTTACTTGTAAAAACATAATTTGAATTGCAATTAGTGTTACCTCCGATACAGAGTCTTGGGCCATAGCAAAATTATTTAAATCAAATGTTTTGTTTTCTTTTTGAAATTGTGTGATTTTTTATAATAAAAAGGCAGTATTTTTAAAAATATGTTTTAATTGAATTAAAGCCATTTTTCATGGAGGGGTTGACCTGTTTTTATTTCAATTTTAATTTAAACAGCGATGAAATTACATTTGCATTGCATTTACTGATATATGTCTCATCAGGATGACACTTGCTTTATCATGTTTGCTTTCCAGAATGTTAAAACCATGAATGTTTAATGTATTTAGGTATACCTTCCAGAAAATTAGATTTCGAAAACATGTTAAACATTAGAAAACTGCTTTTGAAAACATTACGGTTATCATTATATGATTATTAAAATGAAAAATAAATGTTTCATTTGCCTTTAAATTAAAATTTGTTTTATTTCAGATTTGTGAACTTTGTTACCTAAATAAGTATTCTATTCTCATTAGGTGTTCCTTTTTCATTTGTTATTAAACTAACCAGCCATATATGGGCCAGCTCATACAGATTATAACAGGGCTTATAATCTGCATGAGCTGGCTTGAGTGATCACTTTACGCAGTGCAACATTCACCAAATTCCATGGATTCGATTTTGAATCATACAGAATCCAATGAATTCGAAATTTTATGTACTAAAAAAAATTGCAATGATGTTGTGAAATATGCCAAAAATCATAAAACTCATAAAATACCTGTTGATTTTCTTAAATTTATGCATATATTTAAGTTAATGAAAAGATTGTGACGTTTCTATTGTTAAAGTACTTTAAAAAAAGCAATGCCCCTTCAAATATTTGAAAGAAGATAGATAAATAACATATTTATCCACAACTTAAAAATTTGATGTGTGGGATGTTCTGTGGAATTGGTGAATGTTGCATTGTGTAAAGTGATCTATTATCTCCAGCCAGCTCATGATCCCTGTGGCCACCCTGTAAAGATTTCCATGGGTGTTTCCCATATAAAATAGCTTTGTCTCTGTGCGACTTCTATAATTTATCATAATTAATGATTAAAACAATGCCAATCTGGATGACAAAAGTGTAGGGCTGATACGGGAGCTTTTGCTAGTAGAACGGCTTTGGACCTGAAGGATAAAAATTCACTTCACTATCCCTCTGTGGTCACAATCCAGTAATTGTGTTTTTAAGATACCTATACATATTTAAAAAATTAATGCTGTCAAATCTGTCACAAAATATTCTTATTTCAAATTAAATGGAACTGTTATAAGGAACTGTGAAACAAGATGTGAACAATTTATTGACAGGAAATAATCTGTGTAAAGCAGTCTTGCATGACACGATGCAGGAATCACCGAGCCTTTCTGAAGATTCCGAGTCAACACCATTTTTTGGCTCATCTAGCTCTGAAGTGGACTTGCTGCCAAATTTTTTCTTGAGAATCGATTTTACAGATCGCGGTGCAACAGAAACATCTAATAAGCCGAAAGTTGATATGTTTTGGAAATTCATTGAATGTAATCTGTCGTCTGTTATGATATTACCTGATGAAGAAGCCATTCAAGATGATAGATCCCTAAATCAGACCATTCAAAAACCTGTAAAGATACCTGACAGACCGTGGACTGTAAAATTAAAAGAATTTGAGAGATTGGGTAATGTATCATTTTAACATTTTTTATTCAAGAAAATAATTTGTGTGTTTTTATATTTTGCCTCATGCGCTGTTTGGAGAATGTTAACCTCTGGATAGATTCTTGTACAGTTATCTCCTTGTTAAATTTATTTGACATTTATATTACCCACTAGCTGTAACCCGTCAAAAATGACGATACTTTTGCATTCTGGTTCCTTAAAAAATATTTGCTTATTTATAACCGACACCCATGAATTAATAATAACGACTTATCAAAATATTTGAAACCCTTTTTCCCCGGGAGTTAATGGCACCTACTATTTTAAACCTTGGCGATTGTGCATGCGTAAAACCAACGTGACTGCATAATTAAATAATTAATATAATACAAATAAAATAGACGTCAAAATAAAAAAGAGAAAAAAAATTCCGACACCCGGAATCGAACCAGAGTCCTCCGGGTGGAAGCCAAATACCCTATCACTACACCAAGCAGAAGACGCCATCGATCACGGAGAAAATGTTTATAAGCACTTGTATAACTAAAGAAAATGTATTGTGCGCTGTACATATTTTTTGGTACAAATGGTTTGCGTCTTTGCTAACTTCTACATATATGTAGTCTAATTTTGCGCTAATTAAGCACATGCGATGGTGGCAACTTCCGCAGGTCTCCGCATTTGAGCTTGCTCGCCCCGGGTTCAAGCCCCACCATAAAATTATTCTTAAAGATATTTAGGGTCCTTGTGCGATACTTGCAGTTGTCTGAATGGGGATTTTTAAGATCAGCTGAAACCACTTGATATTAATTATACTATGTAATTAATAATTTACTTACAAGTCTATATGTAAATAAATTTTAGCAGATAGTAAATTTAGATAAACTCTAGGGACTAGCTTTGTTAAAAGAAATTTTCGTGCTATGAATTTAAAATTAATCTGAATGGTTATACCTATCTGGTTTATGTACGTTTTAAAATGTTTGACCCTATTAGGCCCGGTTGGTTCAAGTTCGATCAAAGTAAGCGGTCGATTAAATAATAGATTTTTACAAAAACGGATCGTCTGATTGGTGGAGAACATAAAAATCTATGCTTTAAAAGAACGCTTTTTTTAATCCAACTTGAAACAACCGGCCCTTAGGCTATATATATTATATAGTACCGTTTTCGTGAGTCCTGAGCACCTCAAGCGTGCTCGTCATGAGTCGCATATGATGAGTAACATTTGACATCTCACAATTAAAAATATCAATTGAGCTGCAACAGAAATTAACGTCGAAATTTAAAAAGCTAATACCTATACATTTATTAATTAGTAAATACAAGTAAAGAAAATATATGTGCATTTATTTATTATTGAATTTTGCCGGACTAGGTAGGTACTGTATAATCTACATATGCATTTTTATTTAGAAATGTGTTTGGTCAATTATATGTTGTTTTTTTTTTTCATAGATGGCGGTAGTGTGCAGCTATACATATTGTATGAACACTTTGAATAAATATTTAAAAATAATTGCATAAAATTTGAGAATGTAAATCATTAAGGGTAGTTATTGTTTACATTAATGTAAAAAAAATAAGTATTTATTGGATAGTTTCGAAGATATAAGCCAAAATATATCAAAGTTACAACATCCACACACTTGACACCAGACGCGCAGCATATATACAAAATCAAGCATTGAATGTTGGAAGTGTGCGTCTTCGCTGTGATGGCACTTGCTGCACATTGATTTGTTTATAAACAATAATTTTTTTCCATCATGCGCTCTCATTGGTCAAATGAAATTGCGAGCGCTTCCCCGGTGTCTTTTTTCCTGTTATGCATTTCCGTCTTTTTTCACAAAATCACTTCCACAGATTGCAGGAAAGCGCAAGGAGAGATGTTACACATCAAAAAATTATATTACAAAACAACTTTTGGCTAAAAAACTTATTTGCTATTACTTATTCACTAGATGACACGCAAAAAATTGATTAGGTAATGTTGTAACAATCTGATTCTATGGGTTTTTATATAATTGTCTAAACAATAGCGTCTTTATTTGTTTTTTGAACTGTGGTAAGCTGTCTGTTTGGCTCAGTTTATTAGGTAGTTTATTCCCCAACTTTGGTCCAGCCACTGAGAAAGCACGGTCACCGAAATTTAGTTTTTCAGAATGTCTTTTCTTAATTGAGTATCTACAACATGCAAACATTCACAACTACTTACTTCTCTTTGAATATTTAGAGAACTAATGTATGTATGTTAGCTTTGTATATTCAGCATTTATGGAGATTGTGACTATCATATTATTTGTGTATAATCTCTTCGTAGTATGTGTTCTGAATGTTTTATTATGTGCGACTAGGGTTATCTCATCTACAAACATGAAAAATTTGGATTCTTCACAATCACTGGTATACAAAAGAGATCTGTATATGTAGATGAGGTATTTGATTACAAAGATCCTTGTAAAACCATTGTCTTCTCAGAATTTTAGTATTCATTTATTCATTTTAACAAAACTGTTTCTGTTTATTATGGAGTCTAAAAGTATATTTTTAAATGGACATTGTGTACTGAATTTCCAGCTTGATGATTATGATAAATTATTTACCTTTAAATATTTCATTGGGTATTTTACATATACATACATACTTATAAATTATTTTGTTTATCCACAGATAATAAAAGAATTTTACCTTCCATTAAAATTCCTATTTTGTTTCCCTCAATGCCTGGAATCCATTATGAGAGAACAGCCTGCTGTTTCGGCACTTAGACACGCGTTCCTACCCCCTCTGATTCCCTGTTTGCGACATAATTTATTCCCGCTGGTATCCCTGTTTCCGGTTATGTCGGCGTAACGGTTTTTCTTTCATATGACTCATAATGCACCAGGTAGGGATTACCTGGATTCCAGGCGTCGAGGGAAACAAAATAGGAATTTTAATGGAAGGTAAAATTCTTTTATTTTGTGTTCCGTCTCGACGCCTGGAATCCATTATGAGAGATCTGTTTGTTATCACCTGGTGACCTAGTGGTTCGACGTTATATGTGACTGCCTATATTGGCGTAAAGAGAGGCGCTAATGAGCTCTGGGGGCATTGTTGCTTGGGGTTATCTACTATCTCTCTTTGGTAGAATTTTCGGAAGGTGATTTCACTCTGCCAGTTTCCCCTTGACAAGATCTCCTCTATCGGGTAGTTTTCCAGCCAATTCAACGAAGCCACAGCAGAACGAACACTTCCTGGCGTTGCTTCCACTCCAGCCTCTCTTAGGATTGACTTGATCCAACCACCTATCATTGTCCGTGAAGCTGGCTTTACTTCACCTGCTGTCGTCACAAATAGTTCTTTCATGTCCGGCTTTCGTCTCGGCTGTGAGAGTGAGACCAGCTTTCGGATCCAAAACAAGGGGTTGATGTTCCTTTCATCCGATGCGCTCAACCTCCATCCCGATTGTTTGTGTCTTGCCGTGTCAGTCTTCGCTCCAAAGGCTGGCCATAGCGTGATGGAGTCTCCTTTGTCGATCAATCGGTCCGGGGTGACTCTGAGAAGTGTCAGATCTTGGACTCTTCGCCCAGATGCCATGATGAGTAGTATGGCCGTCCTCCTTGACACGTCATACAGGCTGTTCCTTGGCGGGTTTTCACGTAGCCACTCCACCACTACTCGGGGGTTCCAGATCGGGGGTCTCTCAGTGCATCCACCAGAAACCGAGATGGCTTTAAGGACGTGCCTGACGAGGAAGTTCGAGCTAATCTTATCTGCATCAAGAGCTGGGCCACAGAAGGATACGATTGCCGATTTGTGGACCAATATTGTTCGAGGGGCTAGCCCTTCGTGGATGAACAGGTTGGCCAGATATCTTGCCACTGTTGCAGGGGGAGGGTTATGAGGTTGGACAGAATGCGTGGTACACCATCGCTGCCACCTATCCCAGGCCGGCTTGTAGGTGTTCAGCGTTGAGCCTCTCCAGCCAGATCTGAACAGCTGCTGTTCCTCCTGGCTCCAATCCGCTATAGCCTGTTCCCACCCACTGCTATTCTCCAAACTTCCAGTTGGAGGTCCGACACCCTCGGTGGGGGAAACCCTGTCGACGTATCGATCAGGACGCTCTTCAGATCTCTTACGCTTATTGGCCCTCCCTTTGCTCGTTGTTTGAGATCGGCCCTCCAGAATGTCTTCTCCCATCTTGGCACAACTAGGAGAAAGGTGCCTCTTGCCAGGTTCAAGTGCGCCAGTACTCTTGGGACGAGATTCGGCGGCGGAAATACCCAGGCCAGCTCGTAATCCCAATGCTGACTGAATGCGTTGAGATAGGAGGCCGAGCAATCGGTTGAGTCTAGCGACACGTAGTTTGGCACCACATGGGCGGTGGCCGATGCGAAGAGGTCGATCTGAGGACGTCCCCATATTCGGAATATTTCCTCTGTCGCTGGTTCCAGGAGGTGCCATTCCGGGAGTGGTGTCCCCCGTGAGAGTCGGTCCGCAATCCCGTTGTATCTCCCTGGAATGTACTGCGCTGTCAGAGATATTTCCTGCTGGTCGATAAACTCTAGGAGGTCTCGAGTTATCTTCAGAAGGCCCAATGATCTTGTCCCCCCCTCCTTGTTGATGTAAGCCACTACTGTCTTGTTGTCTGTCTGCAGTAGGGTCTTCGTTCCTCTTAGCAGGTAAGCGTGATCCCTGATCACTGCGTAAACAGCGAAGGCTTCTTTCTGGTTGGAATGCCACCGCATCTGCTCTGGGGACCACTGGCCTGATATCGTCTTGTCGTCCACCTGGCCGCCCCAACCTGCGTCCGCTGCGTCTGTAGTCAGGAAGTGGGAGAAGGGGGCTTCGTGTATTGGGCAGGACTCCCCTACGGCCTCCAACCACCACTCTAGGTCTTGCCGAACCGCGGCAGGAAGCTCCACTTGTCTGGATGGCTCGTGCCTCTGCAGCTGGCGGCTGAATCTCTGCAGTCTTCGGCAATGCAAACGACCCCGAGGGGTGGCGAAGTTTGCGAAGTTGAGTCTCCCCAAGAGGCCTAGAACCTGCTTGGGGGAGCAACTGCCGGCCTCGATCGGGCGGCGCAGTACTTGGCGAAGGCCAGAGCACTTGCGGTCCGAGAGGGATTTCTGGTTGGCTTCTGAATCTCTGCAGTCTTCGGCAATGCAAACGACCCCGAGGGGTGGCGAAGTTTGCGAAGTTGAGTCTCCCCAAGAGGCCTAGAACCTGCTTGGGGGAGCAACTGCCGGCCTCGATCGGGCGGCGCAGTACTTGGCGAAGGCCAGAGCACTTGCGGTCCGAGAGGGATTTCTGGTTGGCTTCGGTGTCCCAAGTTATGCCCAGAAACTCCAGCTTTTGGGTAGGTATAAGGACACACTTGTCGCGGTTGATGCACCAACCCAGATGCTGGAACAGATTGACCGTCTCTACTGCCTGGGTCGCTAGCAGGTCCCTTGACTGATTGGCCAGAAGGAAGTCGTCCAGGTAGACTACGGTCCTTATTCCTCTCTTCCGCAAGAGTCCCGCTAGCCAGTTTGACAGCGTTGCGAACATTCTCGGGGCTGATGACAGGCCAAAGGGCAGGCAGGTCATCTGGAGAAGTTCCCCTTGGTAGTACAGTCTCAGGAACTTTCGGTGCGATTCCGCTATTGGTAGGTGAAAGTATGCCTGGGTTAGGTCGATTTTCACCAACCAATCTTTGGGCTGGAGGAAGTCTGGGACCCGAAAGTGGTTGAACAGCTTGAAGGGTTTCGCCTCCACAAAGGCATTCAACGCCTTCAGGTTGAATATCGGCCTTAGGGAGTTGTCCGACTTCGGAGTTAGAAACAGATTTGAGATGAAGCTCGGAGAATGATCTGCTCTTTCCAGCACGCCTGACATCTTCAGGGCCTGAATGTGACTCGACATGTCTCGAGACTCCTTCGTGCTGAAGCTGCTCAACAGCTGCCTGGTGGGGAAGACTAACGGAGGTTTGGCCACAAAGGGGATTCTCGCGCCCTTGAGGATTCTCAGCACTATAGGTGGTGCCCCGAACTCCTTCCACTTGCTTTGGAACCTCCTCAAGCGTCCTCCCCAGAACTGGTTGTTCAGCCTCGCGTCATCTTCTACCTCTACGGCTACGGTCACCAGCGGGTTTTCGGCCGTGGTCTGCCTTCCGGATAGGTCTCCTGTTCGGGTTCCCTGGGCCTCGCTCCCTGTTCCTCGGCTCCGGCAGAAAGGGCTTACGGGACTGGAGGTATCCCTGGTTCGGAGCTCGACGAGAAGTTGACGGCTGGGGCTGAGATGTTGACGGTTGGGCCAGGTTTCGGGTTGCGGGCGAGACCATCACCTTCTCCTGGCCCCCGTTCTTTAGGATATACGCCGATAGCTCTTCCCTATTGAACAAGTATCCCGAGCTTGGAGGGATTTTGGCCGCACCTTCTCGCACGAAAGGGTCTTTGAAGCCCTCCAATATGGCCTTTCTCCGGTTCAGTATACACTCTGCCCGTCTGCCGCACACAATCTGCAGGATGTCGTCCGAAATCTTATTGTACGGAGCATCGCTGGTGAACATCGACTGAATCCGCTCGAAGAGAGCCGAAGCGGAAGATCCGTGCCGGGTTCGGATGCCCAATTCACCAGCGATTGCATCCCGTCTCTCAGGGCTCTGGGCGAGCAAGGCGTTTGAAAGCGCGGCGAGCGATCTTTCCAGCAAGCCAGTATGTTTCGGCGCGTTATCGACCCTTCTCAAGTCGTCGTTCACCGACAATTCCACAAATGTGGGAGTCGCCGCGTAGGTTCTCTGCGTTTCCGCATAGCGAACGCCTGACCACTCGTCGGAATCGAAGTGTTGCAACTTCGAGATCTGTTCGATTCGCTTCGGGTCCGCTCTCGGTACTGGCGGCTCCTTCACGACCGTGCTGAGCTTGCCGAACTCCAGCGTATTCTTCGCCCTTCTGAGGCTCGGCGGCGGCTGAATAAAGGGCGCATTCGTGTTATATGAAAGAAAAACCGTTGCGCGGACGAAACCGGAAACAGGGATACCAGCGGGAATAAATTGTCGCAAACAGGGAATCAGAGGGGGTAGGAACGCGTGTCTAGAGGCGAAACAGCAGGCTGTTCTCTCATAATGGATTCCAGGCGTCGAGACGGAACACAAAATAATAATTTTTTATTTGTTTATTAGAGACAACACTACTATTAATAATAATAATCTTCTTCTGTGTGATATATTTTGTTGCACGGCACGGCACACGACGGGACATCGCACTCATAACAAATAAATATGATACACTTTCACACACACACATATTTCAAATAAACGCAACAAAATTGCGTGTATTTTTGTTAATAAATCACTATTAGTATTCAATTGAATCATAAACCAACAAAAACTGACAAATATCGCAAAACATATCGTATATATTTGTATATACGTGTACAAATAAATCGAAAATCGAAAAAATAAATCGTATTTCGCGCGCACATTGCGCGTGACCTTGACGATGGAATATTTGAATTTCGATTGCACAACACGCGATCGGGGAGCCATCTATGACAATTCTATACGATTTTGACGGCAGAAAAACTTCTGTTTTGATTGTTGATTTAATATATAATCCGTGATGTTTTTGAGTTGAAAATGGAACGACAGGTCACAATAGGATTTCTCTATTGGGAAAAAATTACGTTTTTCAAATTCGATACGCGGCCGTCGATAAATAATTTATTTTGTGCCTGTCGCATATATGCGACGCGGCCCAGGGGGGGTTAAATCAGAACCGTTGATACATTGGTTGTAAAGTGTTTGAAATATCGCTTGTTATAGGGTTCAATTCAACATAACTTTTTTTTTTAATTACTCACAGGAAATATACTTACATTTACATTATTGGAAAGCTGTTTGAAAATAATATTCTCAACAAATCTCAAGGATTCCGCAGCCAACATCTGAATCCTGGCCAAAACTTGATACGTGGGAGCTGACTTGCTCCAAACACTTGGTTTCTTTCCTTCGTAGGGAGTCACAAAGAACATGGCAGGCAACGTTGTCCTGTCGGCAGTGAAATTACTCTCCAATTCAGTTATTTCTTCCCCTGAAAAAAATATAATTATTATATATGAAAAATAAATATAACACAAGGCTTCAAAAAATAGTTATTTTGTGCAGGGTGTCTCGTAGCTATTAGCAAAAAAAATATTCTTCATTGAATTTAGAATAGAAAATATTCCTTACACTTTGGGTGAAATGTCGACAGTTACAGAGATAAGCAACATCAAAGTTTGCATTTTTTTCAACATTTCTGAATTGTTTTCTGTAAAACAATAGAATTGCTTCAATACAAGTCAAATAAAATGAAAAAATATTTTTCAAATTTCTACAAGGTTTTAATAATTTTATTTTACATACTAAAATCGAATTTTTGTAGATTCAACAGTATACAAAGGGACCATCGACATGATAAATACTGGCCTTCAAAGACCTATTACTGTACTACCTAATTAAACTGACATACGAAAATCACATACATGGATCTCACCAGGAATCGAACCTGAAACCTCCAATGTCATGCCCACTGGACTACGGGGCAGCAGTGATTAGTGATTACGATATTCTTTTAAATACATCCACAAAATTACTAATAGGCCCAATAGGCCGGTGTGATAAAAAATACATTTAATATTTATTCATATTTTTTTTTTAAATAGAGTTGCGAACGCGAAATGCGTGTCGCATTCCACGTTCTGGTGTTCTGGAATGTGGCTCGAACCACCGATCACCAGATCACTAGGCAAGCATCACGACCACTACACCAACAAGCTACTCTTATTTGTTTAGAATTCCAAATTCTAAACAAATGGTTTATCGTCTGTTAATAAACAGTCATTGAAGAATAAGGTTTAGAAAGCTAAACTGTACAATGCTTATTACTTTATAAAGATTCTACAAAATACAACTTGAATAAAAGTGAAAACATACTACTCAAATCTTCATTGAAATTCAAAACAATCATCTGAGTGTTCCAATCAGTAGATGCCAGCATGCTCAGAGCTCGCCAGAAGGCAACTTGTGGCTGCGTGGGCACTTCAAATGGCTCCGGCCGCATGAACGTGTGGGCCACCAACATGTCGATGCAGACGTCCGGGAAGTGAAAAGAATCAAACATGTGCGACCTCAACCAGCGTTTCAGCAGACATGTGGCAGGACCGAAGGCTTTACTCTGATGATGCAATCTAAAATCAAATATATTTTTGAATTCTCTTTGGTGGCACTGTGATAATCTATCTATGCATGTTTATTTATTTGCTATTTATAATGCATACATACATTGTACACCATTTTTAATACAATAGATTCTCATTACCCTGGTTGTACAAAAATTTCACCTGGATAAAATAATTTGGATAATTTTAATGTAATTAAATAAAAACTTTGTATAAACCATTTGGAGTAACTTTACGTCTACCGGTTTTTATACCACTGTATCTTTGTCAGGACAGATGCATACTAATTATCCATTACTTATTTTGGTAAACATTAATTTATTAACAAACAAGTTAATTTTTGAACAGGGGCGTGACTACAGTTGTGGTGATGTGCGAGAGATTAACTAGTAGACACTGAAATGGTGAATATATCAAATAATGGGTTATTATTCGTAAAGTTAAACTGGTTATTAATCATATTATTGTTTTGATTACTTTCTTGTAAACTTTTTTTTAATAGAGTTTAAACTCTAAGCGCTTGTTCAGACACAGCGGGAACCGTGCCGATTCAGAATCGCATGAGATCCGTGCGGGTCTCATTTACTTAGGTTTGTATGTGATCGTTCACACACAACCGTGCGGTTAGTCAACCGCTGCGGTGCCCGCAACCCAACCGCTAGAAAATAGACCCGCACGGCGCCCGCACGATCCTATTACTATGGGGCCTTACGAGAGCGTTCAGTCGCGTTGCGGGCACCGCACGGTTTCATGTCACAACAGGAGCACGCGTGGATTATATTCTCTTTTCTATGGTTATGGATCGCTTTGACACTGAATTTTTTATTGATGAAGTGGAGAAAAGACCTGTAATATGGTAGAAAAGACCTGTATAGTGTGAGGATTACTCAAATATGCCAAGAACCAAGCTTGGCAGGAGTTGGTGAAGATATTTGGAAATGGTGGAAAAAAAGAGTATTTTAGAGAAGTAGGTATTTATTAACCAAAAATGAACTGACAGAATGATATTTATGTGTCTTGCCATGGAACACGGCCGTCGTTTACAAAGTAATGAGTGAATATATCTCTGATATTCAAAGATGGAGAACGGCACCAGAACTGTCAAACTGACGTTTATTTTCTCGCGCACAAATCGCTTATCAACCGCGGCTGTGTGAACAGATATCACAAATCGCGTGTTTGGAAACGCGATTCTGAAACTGAACGGTTCCCGCTGTGTCTGAACAAGCGCTTAGAGTGTTTCTTTGTCCTTTACTAACCTTTTCAATGGTGCTGTGTACCATTTGCTCACACAAATAAATAAACAAATAAACTATCAAATTAATATAAATTAACAGTACTAGCACTCAGAACTAAACTGCTCTAAAATGGAATAAAACACAACATACCCATTCAGAGCAATCCTGAGCCTAGGCAAGTGCATCAATTTGTATTCAATCTCTAAGCTTTCGTCAGTGTCTCGATATTTTGTCACACCGTCTTTATCTACAATTTCCTTCATTAGGGTTATTTCCTTTCGATGCGCTATTTCCAACCGGTAGACGTAACCATCCTTAAAGACATCCACGTGGTCCTTCCAGGGATGGGTAGTCAACTGGCACTGATTGCTCAAGGCTTCTGATATTTGAATATTGAATGCAGCCTTTATTCTGCGAAGAGCCTCAATGTCATCTGGCCATTTTCCGCTTTGACCTATGGAAGAATAAAAGAATGAGAATCAATCAACTAAGTACATGTATATCTAGACACATAAACAGAAAAAATCATCAACATTACTTAGGGCCGGTCGCATCAATATGATTTATAGTATTTGTTTTTGTTAAAGAGTAGATTTTTGCATTTTCCACCAATCAAATGACCAATTTTTGGAAAAATCTATGCTTTTAACGTTAGATTAATATAAAACATGTAAATGCAACCAGTATTATGGACCTGTTATATCAACTTGGATTATAATAACCTTTCGTTTAAACTATTAATTCTTGCGTTTTCCACCAATCACACAATCCGTTTTCGTAAGTCTTTTGGCCTAAGGGCCAGTTGTATCAATTTGGATTATATTTGGCGATGACAGTTTAAACTGTGAATCTCGTTTAAACGGGGCGAGTGCACTCTGCATTCAATTTAATTGACTTTTTTTGAAACATTAAGAGAATTTTGGGTACAAAATGCACAAAAAAAAACAATACATCACTTTGAACAATATTTTTAGATGTATGTTCTGAGAGAACAATTACTGAATTTTGTCCATAGAGGGATAATTAGGCTAAATCCAAGATAATGGTCCCATTGCATATACAACGAAAATGATTATTTCACTATATTATTGAATGTGCTAATAACAAAATGAAAGATAATTTACGTTTAAAAAGTAAGTATTAAATAAGATATTACACTTTAAAGTTTCGAAAAATGCACTGCATATTTTGACATTTCATAGGCAATATATGAGGTTAGGTTAGGTTATTAGGTTTGGTTAGGTTAGGTTATTAGGTTTGGTTTGTTTAATTTAGATTACGATTATTTTAGTTAAATTAAATTAAGAGGACATTAAATTATATAGTGAAATACTTATTTTCATTGTATGAACAAAGGGACCACATTCTTGGATTATTCCGATAATTATTAATTAAGATAAATTACAGACGAAGCTGGCTAGGTGAAAAGACTTTTGTGTAATTCAAAATTTATTTCCCCTGAATTTCAATCGATAAGGTTCTTCTATAACAAGTTCTTAAAAATCACGATATTTACAAGTACCATAATTCGATAAGCATCTTTAATATGGCAACAATTAGTATTGATTAATTAATTAGAGCACTGACTAATACATGTAATACTTACTGAGTTGTAGGATAACCTTCAAAGCAGGAACAAAAAGAGGACAAAATAGTTCAGTCCTCTCGCTCTTTTTGGTTTTAGTTAGTTTTACTTCGTCTCGGATGAGTCGGTACTTCTCAGAGTTTGTAAAACCTTTCAAACTGAGAGGAGCATACGGTAATGGTGGAATTGGATCCGAGAAGCTGAACACTGGTGAAATACCTACAAGAAAAATTACAAAATTGAATATTTCTCATTTGCGTTCCATATGCACACAGGCCGACGACTCATTCTGAATCTTATGTATGTAAAGAATTGTATACAGTAGAACTTCGTTAGTTCCAGATTTAAAAGACCAAAAAACATTTTGAATTAGGCAGAACCCAGTAAATTCAAATTCTTTACAATAAAAAATTGCGAAGCGATTGTGAAATTCGTCAAAAATCATAAAACACATGAAACACCATTACTTTTATGAAAAAGTCTGTATTTTTGCATATTCCAAGAAAACATTATGAAAACACAATACATATTTATTTTACTGATACAAAGATCACGTCATTTCTATTACTTGTATGTACCCGATGTTGATATATTTGTTCTCACTTGCAAAAAATCAAAATATATTTTTTAATTTTGACAAATTTAAAAAAAAATCTAATTATGTGAACTAAAATGTATTGATTTATGGTGCAGGGTACCCGATGTTGATATATTTGTTCTCACTTGCAAAAAATCTAAATATTTTTTTTAATTTTGACAAATTTAAAAAAAATTCAAATTATGTGAACTAAAATGTATTGATTTATGGTGCAGGGGGCTAAAAATTATTTCGAATTTCGAATTATTGTGGTCAATTTACAATGAAATTAATGTTTTCAGATTTATGGGTTTTAAAAAATTCAAAGTATGGCAAATTTCGAATTATAGAGGGTTTCGAATTAACGGGGTTTTACTGTATACCCAAAATAAGTATTTATATAGACTCAATCAATATGTTCAAATTACACCATAGCTACTTAAGTAACTGAAATTTTTCTCACCATATATTGAGTTGATTTCCAATGGCATTTCGGTGAGAGATCTTAAACTCTTCATAAGGCCATCAAATGATGAGCTTACTTTCATTGTTGCCTCCTCCCCCGTCCCGTAGTCAAAATTAGCTGGTTGAAATCTCTGGTTGTGTAATATGAATTCAAACTGATCAGCTATATAAAATAATTCCTCATGGATACCTGAAGAAAAATTATTCACATGTACATTTACCTTCAAGCCCTTAAATGTATAGGAGAAGCTTGATAATCTATAGTAATAAAGTAGTAAACAAGATATTCCGTATGTGGTGGATGACTGTCACAATCTACAGATCAACAAACAATAGCAAATTTACGCAACAAAGTCTTCCCATCATCAGCGCCCAGCTTCTTCTCGCATCATCTCATCATCACCATATACTTCGCATACTAATTAGCTAGGTTATACTGTGAATTGGTACAAGAAATTCAGTGAATCGTAAATAGCATTTAATTTGATAATCCCTACTGCCTGTTAACTTCCACACAATACAATTACATTTCAAGATACACATGAGCACAGGGGTAGATATGGCTGAAATATGGAAGTAGCTGCTCCCTCAGAAATCTAATCCTTCCACCAGCATCCATCTTCTCGCATACACTTGATCACACATCAACCTCGAAACATCCTAAAAGTAGACTTCAATGACGCTAGACCCCGAATTTACGTGTGTGAACCTTTGCTTAGGGAATTATTTTTTAAGGATATTAGCACTACAGCGTGCATAGATAAAAATAGAATTTTTTCGAAATTTTCTTGTTTAACTGTAATATCGGATATTTTATATGCACCGTATGTATTACCGAGAAGCGAATCTCGACGTTTCGTTGGATACTTATCCAACGAAACGTCGAGATTCGCTTCTCGGTAATACATACGGTGCGTATAAAATATACGAAATTACAGTTAAATATGTCTAACGACCGTAATAACAACCTTAACTCTTTAATTTTCTTGTTTAACTTTGTGAAAGGTCATTTTAAAAAATATATTTAAAATAGCCTAATTTGGACACCACAGGATAAGATCAAAAACATACTTAAAACTGTTAACCAAAGTATTTAACATACCCAGTTTTGTTTCAAGTAAATAACTTAAAATCTGCTTCACAATTAACCTTTTGGAAGCCGCTGTAGGAGCTGTTTGCCACACGCATGCTTCGGAAATAGATCCATCCTGAAACCTACGTAATTCTGATTTTGCTCCCCAAAACTCTCTGTAAATTTAAAAACAATTTAATTTTATAGATAATCAAAACAAAGAGGAATGGAAATTTTAAGATGATTTGTTACAACATCATCCCTATGTGGACATGTTGATTTGGAGTTCATAGAATGAAATATACTAAATGAGACCTCCGAGGTCAGCCACCACTTTAGCTGCAGAACCGATCGATCAACCATTGCCAGAAGACTAAGTTTAGTGAACGCGCATTTGCGGTGCCAGGCCCAAAGGCATGGAACTCTCTTCCCTCATTAAATAATTCGGAAGAATATCATATGTATATGTATACATTAAAAAGAATATTGCTTGATACTCAACATTAAAAAATATAGAGGTATCCTTATCAGCTGCGAAATCTATGTATACTATTTCATGAGAAGGACTACAGATGTCTCTAGTGTAGCCCCTCAATCTATATCCGATATAATCAATCAAATATAAGTAAGGTTTCAATTTGGAAGATATATGAAGATATCTATATTAAACAACTTTCAAAAATTTGATAATGTGTAGATGTTTTACAATGGAATTGGTGAACGTTGCACTGTGTAGAGTGATCACTTGACAGGTTCACTGCCAAATCCACCAATTGGCGGAGTGCTCTGGTTGCGAGAAACTGCGCACACGCCAATTGGCGTTTCGCGTCAACGTCGTACTTATTGCCCACCGTTCATCTGGCAACAGTAACTTGTTTTATAATTAAAATGTAGAGAAAAACTTTGGCTCTCAATTCTATTTATAAAAAATGTTATGGTTGTCGGATGAACACTGGGCAATGAATGCGACATCGACGCGAAAAGCCAACTGACGGGTACGGAGTTTCTCACACCACCATTGGCGGAGCCGGCAGTGAACCTGTTAAGCCAGTTCGTACAGGTTGTTAGCCCTGGGCCAACGTTTTTCATATAAAGAGCTTCGTTTCTGTGAGGCTTCTATAATTTATCTCAATTGAATAATAATCCCGTAGTAGACAAATCCAGTAATTATGTTCTCAGAATGTACATATAAAAATATTGTTAAAAAATTATAAAATTAACATACCTAAATCTCTCTGCTTCTGGTAAATTGGCTGGTGGACCTTTATCTATTGAATTAAATGCATAGTCTGGGTTTAATTTGAAACCAAATACGTAAGGTTTAACATGACGTCCATTGTTAGGTTTGCTGTCAATTGGCCATGACAATTCTTCTTCAGTCAAACATTGCGGAGTCATTAGTGTGATTCTCTCGCCGAGACCTTTACATATTAATTCAGATAAATATTTTTGAATTACCAGATAGGTGTCTGCCCCGCAATCCAATTTGGTTTCTTTATCAATGTGATTCAAAACAACATTTTTAAGATGTTTTGTGTTCTCTATCCTAAAAATATAATGTTAAACATTTTTATTTATTGCCATTAAAAGGACATCAATAGACAACTAACACGCGAAATATAATCAGGTATCAAAAAATTTACCTTTATCCTAGCGTAAAATGAAACTTTTTTATGAATATTTGATGTATGGGTTTGGCCAGCCATAAAAAAATAATATAAATAAATTACAAACACATCTATATTTTAGATTGCATTATTGTAATGTAATTCAATATCAAAATACTTTTCATTAGATGGTCTCTCAAGACACCACTTTGTAGTGAACTCAAGTTCAAATTTTTGCTTTTAATTAAGATTATTTATTATTTAGGTGTTTATAAACTGTCGTGTAAAGATTGTACAGCCTTTTATATTGTAAAAACCGGTCAGAATTTCAATGTAAGAGTTAAAGAGCATTTGAGATGTCTGAATAATCATGGTTTTTCTGAATTTTCAAATCATTTATTAGAAAATGATCACGGTTTTGATAAAAATTTAGGACTTTCTATTTTACTCATAAATAATTTTGGTCTGAAATTGAATAATTTAGAATCTAAGAAATTAGTAAAGCATGTTAAATAGTAAACAAAATATTATTAATAATAGCCCAATTCTTAAAAAATTTCCAATAATTTCGAGTAATCAAGAACTTCAGCAATAATGTTTAAAAATGAATTTTCAAATAATTTAGAAAAACAAAAGACATTACTTATTTTAATATTTTGACATATATATAACACCCTGACGATGGAAAGGTAATTCCGAGACATGTGGTTGTAATTAATTAAATAATATAATACAATCAATATATTTTTTTTAATTTTATTTGACATGTATTAAAGTGAAAGAACTATTTTCACATTAATTGAAATGTTTTTTTGGGACCCTTGAATTAACAAGGTTCTACTGTAATTGAGAAGTATGATAACATTTACTTTTTAAGTGCGCTTTACATAATTGGATATATTTTTTATATAATTACCTTACTACGTGGTCATACTTGAGATGAAAGCTGACGGGGGTCATAAAAAGTGGCAAGAAACCATTCATATGTTGGCTATCGAGGAAGCTAACGGCCAACTGACTTTCATGCCTTACAGTGTTGTATATCTCTAGCCCCAAGTGTGAACAGATATTGTGATAACCTGACCGATCGACAAACACTACTGGGAAATAAGAATGGAATTCAGAAACTGCGGGTTGATAAACCGTAGCTTCACCAGAATAAAGTGATATTCCTTCCTTGTTCCATTCACTTGCAGCTGAAAAAATTAATCAAATGTGAGCTAAATTAATGTGAATGTTGGTCAAGCTTTTATTTTAAAATACCATAGATCCTTAAAAAGGATGTTTTATTTTAAAGTTCATATGTATTACTTGAACCCAAAAATGACTAATTAATTTACAATGCATTATGTTCTTACCTAATGCAGTCCAAACATTTCTAATAACTTGATAGCTGCTCATGGCATTATTGATTCTCCTCATCTGCACTAAATGAGCGACAAACATACTCATTATATACCCAGAAAAGGTGGAAATCTGCCGCTGCTTCAGCCAAATTTTTAGCAATAAAACACCTTGCTTTATGTTCTCGTTTTCATTGATAATCTTCATTAAGAATGTATTGTTAATGCTGTATGTGAGATCGTGCAGCATAGCGCTATTGTAGAACGGCGTTGGAGCTGAAAAATTATTTTCCATTATCTCCGGACCCCCAAACCTCCAATCCTCGCGAACATTATTTCTTGAAGGATTGAATTTAAATAGCTTGAAATACCCTTCTTCCGCTGCAATGTGTAACACAACTTGGATGTGTTTACCAACCTTACCAGCAGGTTTAAATGACAATACGGGTTTCAAATTTGATGCATTCAATTGCTTAAATTTCAAATCGTCAGTCAGTCCCGATTTATTCAGTTCAGCCGCTACAAAGCACAAGAAAAGGGCTCTTTTCCGCAAATATTTCTCATTGAGGTAATCATTTTTGTGGAGTGCGCCTTTAGGAATCTCAATCATTAAATCTACAGATAAACTTGGACCGAGACTGCAGCCATATGCGTGTGAACCGATTATGGTAGCCGGACCACACTTCACAAATTTAAAAAATCCTTTTGCATCCAATGGTTCTTGAATGATTGGAATCTCGACATCTGCCTCAGATACCCAAGCCTGATCGGAAATTTTATAAACTGGACTATCTTCGAGAGTATCGAGAAAATTATTGAAGTTGATAAACCATTTCTGGAACAGTGTTGTGTATTTCGATTTAATGCTGACTTCTTTGAGAATTTCCTCTATTTGCAGTCGGAAAAAGTTAGAATTAAACAAGTTTTCTGTTTCTCTTAAGCGATTTAATTCTTCTGTAGTCGGTTGCTTTGTGAATTTTGCAGACTTGAATTTCTTGGAGTCATGTTTTGAATTGGAAGATTTTGCTCTTTTTCTGCTTAAAGTATTTTCTAATTTAGTAGCGTCTTCCTTTTCATCATCTTCACTCAAAGTTCCGTAATCGGATCCTTCGCCATTTTCAGCTTGCTGTTAAAATAAATGTCACAAAAATTTGGAATCAAATTTGCATTAACTTTACAAAAATATTAAATTGAAAAATGAAATGCGTACACCGGCAAAGTAACAACATTAAATATTTTTCAACTGTACTTCCAAAATAATAATTGTAAAGGTTATTTTATTGATCAAATGCACTTAATTTTATAATTTTTTAATATTGTAAACATGGAAAAGAACTTACCACTTCCAAAGCGTCTTTCTTCATTTTTGTAAATTAAACACGATACGTTTAAAAAAATGGACTACGAATGGCCACGTACGGCGTTTGAAACAATTTTCTATAAAGTTTGTCAGCAATCGGTGTCTAAGTTACATTAGTTATAATCGCACACACGTTTTGAACTCAGAATATATTGAAACATGCGGTTAAGAGTAATATCTAATGTCAAAATACCTCTTGTCTATGTCAAAATAAACCTGAAACCCACAGAATATAGACCAACTAAAACCTCCGTTTTGTCTATGACTAAAATGTCATGAGCCCTGTACACATTGGGCCAACCTGGCGAACCTCGGTAGAGCGCCAAAGTCGGCCAACCTCACCCAACGGCCAATGCTGTTCACACTTTAGCGCATGACTCATTGCTGCCTCATCACTTGAGATTGACGTAATCGCTGCCGCGGCAATTCCGCTCCCCTGATATATTTTCGATGCAAATCTGTACCGTTTGACCGATCGGACACAAAATTTGGAAACTTATTCGTTAAGACCCGGCGGGTAACAAAAGTGACGTTTCCTCTCTCCCCTTCTACCTTTTACCCTCCACTTGATATATTTTTGATGCAAATCTATACCATTCGAATCAAACCTTTGTTTACCCCCATAAAATTATTTTCAATTTAATCCTTTACCCGTGCAACGTCGGGTACGAACACTTAGTATAAAATAAAACAATTCCGTTAAATTAGTTTACACTTTATTTTCTTTTGTGTATATACATCATCTTTTCCTTTTAAATATTATGTTTAGTGCTTTATTTTGGACTATTGTTAATTTTTAATTTATTCTTCACTATATAAAAATACTAAGGTACATTAAAGTGGTCTTGTGGTTAGGACTCTCGCCTCGTGATCCAAAGGTCGCAGGTTCGAATCTCACTCCAGACAAGCAAGTTAGTCCTATTTTCATAGCACAAGCGTTTAGATTAATTTGAAAATAGTAAGAATATTGATGTGACACGAATTCCGTGTTCGCATCTCTATTTTTTTAATTTGACATTTCTTTGGTTGACATTGTGACAAATCGATTATACATTTCGTTTTACGTATAAGCACAAGTAGCAGTTTTGCTTTCCCCAAAACAAAATTTCTTTGATTTTCTTTAAATTTTAAAAAGCAACGTTGTAATAGCCAACGGTCGACTCGTCGAGCAACGTCGCGTCGAGCCGTAAGCCATGTATTCACTAGGGGACAAATCGCGAAACATTCCACTCGGCATGTCGCATCAACATCTACGCTCATGTCATTCGGGGACAATGACGCGATCATTTGACGTGTACACACCGGGACTTGCATATCTTGTCGCGGAAATGTCATCCAATGAGGTTATGGATGACAGCTGCGGTATCTCATTTGGCGAAAACGGGGTTCCGCGCAATTCGAAATGTTTTTTTGGGTCGCAATTTAAAATTAACGAGGTTTTACTGTAGTAAATTGAATATTATTAAAAACAAGGTCCTTTTTGCAAATAATTATTGTTTTCCACGTCACGGAAATGTGGCCCTAGGAGGTTATGATGTCAACTGCGTATCTGTTTATATTAATGAGTTTATCGAAACGTAAGAGGAGAAAAAAGAGGAGAATGCGAAATTCTTTACTGCAAAGAAAAAGAAGGACGGACATTCTATGCGATCTTCGATCGATACAGCTCGATGAGTTCAAGAACAATTTCGTTTCCCCACACTGTCATCTTGACAGATACAGCGCATGCGTATTCACTTGTAAACATACCACGTGGTACTGACGCTCCGCGGAATGTTGCAGTGAGTACGCTCGGGTACCGTGCGCATGGCAACGTTGCCACGGCACGTAGAAATGCCGCGCTATGTTGTGCGCGCCGTCGCGGAACAGTGCACGACGTTGCAACGTCACGTAGACTCTGTGCCACGCGTGCTGTTGAGGGACAATTTGTCCCCTAGTGAATACATGGCTGTAGACATACCGCCCCGAAGTTTAGATAGAACGTCTGCTTAACGAAGTTGACGAATTCAACTAGTTGATCGAAGAATTTAAATGTATGTAGGTACTACATTTTCAATAATAATGTTAGGATTACATTTAATTTGTTACATATTTAGTACATTTTTAAAAGCTTTAGTACTGTGCCGATTTACAAGGTGAAGAAAATAGTATAAAATTGCAAATAGACTTTAATATACCTGCCCGGTCTCTGAGATCCCAAACACTATTCCACACAAAAGTCTACAACACCGACATAGGCTATTTCTGCCCTCTACCTAGAATGCTAAACCAGTACAACGAGGTCACGTCATGTTACCCCAACATCGACATATTCCACATGACACAACCTCAGTTTAGGAGAGAAATTATATCACTCCTGACCGAAAATAATTTGAGCGTCTAAGACGGACTCTTCGGAAATCAATCAATCAATCAAAAAAAATTATTGCCACAAAGACGCGGGTACACATTTTTTGACTTGGTTGACCTGGTACAGTTGCCGGCAAACTTGTTGAAATTTTTTGGCGTAGTGGAGGAATGCGCAAAAGACAAAATTCGTGTCTCGTTGGTGGAATGGTACATGCGCAAACTTCCCCCCACTACGCCGAAAAATTTCAAGATGTTTGCCGGCTACTGTAGCCTACGTGCTTATTATGTTGTGCGGAGATTGTGAACTTCGTTCATCTTGTAGTCGCATATTGTGCTATACTTATATTTTATTGTGTATTAAATTTTTACTGTAAAATCACCTTGCCCTAAATGATTGTCCATTAGGATTATTCTGACCTGTCGATAGTCTTAAAATTTAAAAAAAAATATATATATATATTATTTCATCCTTTCACGCATTTTTCATCCACTAAGACTGGAGCAGTTGGAAAAGGGTCGCACATTACCTCAATGGACTGCGCAAGCTATAGGGACATTAGACATATTACAGTGATAACTGACTTTTTGTGCTAGGTATGTAAATAGTTCGGTAAATGCCTAATCAACTCTGCTGGCATGTCATATCTAGGTACGCTCTTGAGTTCCAGAGTTGTTTTTATATTGTTTTTTTATTTATTTATTATAGATTTAAATTATATTATATTCTTACATATTTGTTATTATTTTATTTTGTTAAAGGTATTGTGTGCTTTATGTACATACATACATATTATATCCATAAATCATCCCTTCGTTCATTCAAAGCATAAGTCGAATGAGTCGCATCACTGAATTTGTGATGTGTGTGTGAAAACACTGCAGGTATATGTATTATATTACAATAGACAACTAAATGATTACTCTAATAAAATGCACAAAAATGCACATTTTTAATTTTACCGAGTTGTATAATATATTATTGTATAATATACTAACCCCCATATCCATTCCCAACAGTACTCACTCAATAATCTATACCTGGTTAGATAATTAAAAAGTTATATAACTAAAAATATCCAAAATGGCGTACATTGTTATAACGCCATCTAGCGGTAATAGATTGCATTAAATTACATCATGAATGTGGCGTGTGTTGTTTGGCTTTCGGGAGATAATTCGTAAATAAAAATTGTTTTTAATTGTTAGGGTTTAACACAAAACAAACATTCAATATTGAAGTGCATTGCGACAGTTCCACGGAAGTGAGTGGCCAACTATATATATCCGATATTTTTTTAAGTTTCTTGGATATAAGTTGACGAAATGCGTTCGGTTCATGGACACCCGAAAAGGACAAAAAGTATTAAGAATCTTTAAGTGTTTAAGAAGTTATGATGTTGGTTTATTATATTTGTTTTATCGTGTAAGTTCCCTGTTTACTCTTTGAAATGGATGCATACAAGAATTTTCCCTGATGCTTTCGCTGAAAGCTGACAAATACTTTGTCGTAATGCTAGGTTAGTAGACTTGTGGTGTAAAATGTCATTTCTGCAGAACACCTCCATAAAAACAGTTATCTTATATTTTTGTATACTACGTTTGTGCTTATATTATGATTATTTTATCCTCAACGTGCTGTAAGGTTTTATTTCATGAATATTTTTCTTTAATACTGGCTTGGCAATATTTTATTCTAAAAGATTTGTCATGATTTTATCAACGTTGGATGTCTCATTATATGTTGAGGTTTATTGGTTTTTAAAATAATCATATTATCTTACGTTTTATTCTCGTTTATATACTTGTTTTGTACTAATATTGAAAGCATGGATTCCCTTAGTAATATAAATGCTGAATTATAACCTCCATGTTGTTTTTGTAGCTTTCATTTTGACAGTTATTTTCATCAATCAACATGAAATCTCAATCAACATGAAACTAATCAAGTTGAGGCTTCACAGTGATGACTCTCGATACAATTGTGCTTTAGAATACATAATGTACATTTTCTTTTCTTCTAAACCGTGGATAATGTTAAATCAATTGGTGTGATTCAAAACGGTGGTACAAGGGATACCTGTCTTGTAGGAACCTCCTTGTTACATGGTGTACGTTTTTTTAGTATCCCTTTGTTTATTGATGTCCTAGATATTTTAATCAGTGACATCCTTTGACTTAATTTTACTTGCCTACTGTCGGTTTTTAACTGCTATTTAGCATTTCAAACATCTTAATTCAATGCTATCAGTAAAATATGTTTTACTTGATTTATCAAAAGTTGTCTTCTCCGGTGCTGAGCCTAAACCAATTTATTAATTATATCTATATTGTTTAAAATAAAGTTCTTACGCTAATGGCTTAAACAGTAACTAAAGCTTCCCAATTTCAATGAAAAAGTTTTCTAATAATTAAAATGTGAAATATGTTACTTACTTTTCTGACACTAATCCTATGTTATGATTATTATGAGCTAATAGAGATTATTATTTTCATTTCCAGCGGATACATCCAATTAGAGTGTGCATCACACATGCAAGTCAGATAAGGAGAGTCACTGAAAAGTGATGGTAAAATGACCCACACGTAGGCAGGTGTAGCACCACACCATGAGTCACAACCTGGCGGGTATGGCTCCTTACAGGCTGCCTGGGGCAGGGCTCGGGCCCCCCGACTTCAAGCCCCCCCTCGATACGCCCACCCCGCCTGCGCCTGCACCCAGCAACCCCAAGAAAAGACGGAAAACCTCCAATGCTAACAGCCAGCTTCCGCCTCAGCCTCCTCCGTCTGTGCAGGACCTCCTGCCACCGCCGCTGACCGGATACGGAGACACCATTGTCGCCTCCAACCCCTTTGACGACTCCCCCACAGTAAATCACAATGGACCTATGATGGGGCAGAATGGACCCATGATGGGTATGCATGGAATGGGTGGAATGCACCCCATGGGAGGGTCACCCATGAGACACATGAGCCCCATACCTCATATGAGCCCCATGAGCCAACATGTGCCGCAGCGGGGGGGCATCAGCCCTATGGGAAATATGAGTCCCATGGGACATATGGGTGGTATGGGAGGGCCGGGCATGGGAGTAAATAATCACAGCATGGGTCCCTCTCGCTCCATGGGCAGCCCTATGAGTGGCGGGCCTCTGGGAAGTCCAATGAACTCTATGCCGATGGGCTCACCCATGGGTGGAGGACCAATGGGAAGCCCAATGAACAGTATGGGGTCCATGCCTGGTGGACATATGAGCAATAGCCCTATGGGTCCTCCCTTACATAGTCCCTTAGGTGGTGCTTCTATGAATGGACCTCTTAATGGACCCATGGGATCTGTCCCTACGAGTATGAGTGGACCTAGAATGAATGGTCCTTTAGGACCTAACTGTTCCAATGGTTCGATAGTTTCTTCAAATAGTTCGATGGTATCAAGTCCCATGTCAACAGGCGCTCTAGGACCCGGACACTGTGGCCCCTTAAGACATAGTAATCCCATGGGACCCAATGGGCCAATGGGATCGAATTTAGGACCTAACAATGGACCCATGGGATCTATGGGTCCAGGACCACCATATGGAAGCAGTTCTATGGGGCCAATGAGTCACATGGGTCCTGGAGGGCATATGGGACCAGGAGGCCATATGGGACCAAATGGTCAAATGGGAGGCTCAATGGGTCCCAATTGTTCCATGGGGCCTAATGGTCCAATGGGTCCTAATGGACCTATGGGCCCTAATGGCCCGATGGGTCCCAATGGCCCTATGGGTCCTAATCATCCTCATGGACCAATGGGCCCTAACGGGCCTATGGGTCCTAATGGACCCATGGGACACAACGGACCTATGGGACCCAATGGGCCCATGGGTCCAAATGGTCCCAATGGTCCTCATGGTCCCAACGGTCCTCATGGTCCGATGGGTCCTAACGGTCCAATGGGTCCCAATGGTCCCATGGGTCCCAACGGATCTATGGGGCCTAATGGACCAATGGGACCCAATGGTCCGATGGGTCCAAGCGGAGGTATGGGACCGAATGGGCCTATGGGACCAAATGGACCTATGGGGCCTAATGGTCCTATGAATATGGGTCCCAATGGTCCAATGGGGCCGAATTCTGGGAACAGTGGCAATTCGATGGGTGGATGCGGTCCTTTAGCGAATATGAGTAATATGGCAGCGATGGGTGGACCCAATATGCAAGGAATGGGGATGGGAATGAACCACCAGATGGGACAGATTGGGCCCATGGGAATGTTTGGCCCCAAGCCCATGCCCGTTAGTGCGGGAAAAGTATATCCACCGGACCAGCCCATGGTGTTTAACCCCCAAAACCCGAATGCACCCCCCATCTATCCCTGTGGAGTGTGCCACAAGGAGGTGCATGACAATGATCAGGCCATCCTCTGTGAATCCGGATGCAACTTTTGGTTTCATAGGTAACTTTATTATTACTACTTTTTACACATAATTAATAGTATGCTGTAATTTGACACAGAGCGAAAGGGGAAAATTTTATCCAAAAACTATTATTATAGACGTTGATTTAAAGTTCTATATTGAGGAACTCGATGAAAGTGATCAAATTCATATAAATATTCTGCTTGAATACACACTTGGCCTCCCGAGCAATCATCCTGGCATTGGCAGCCTCAGAAAAAGTTTCTTCTCAGATATTTTGTTTTACCATTGTCCAAGGTTTTTCAACCATCCATCTCGAAAATATAAATACTCAAGGTGTTTCTCTTACGATGTGCCCAAATGCTTCATGCACTGGATCAAGTCTTTGTCGAGTTGTTGCAGCTCTAAAATATTTGATAATTGATCCATCCAAGAAATTAGAGAATTCGAGTATCCTTAAGTCATTCGTTATTTTTAATCTTATTTATTTAAGATATAGTAGGTCAGCATTTACTGTGATAATCACCTTAACATCCAATATAGTGGTGGGGGGCGCACATCAATACAAAACCACACGTGACTACTGTAAATATTACTGAAAATTCAGATTATTTTGAGTATGTTCAAATTTTTCAAGAACGCAATACTAGATTTTATCCCCAGGAGGACATCATTATTCGAGACATATTATAGATATGATATTATATCATGGGTAGAATTGGTGAACGTTAAGTGGTCACTTAAGTCAGCTTTACGACAGGCCGTAAGCCCTATGAACACCCAAAAAAAGACAGCACACCTACTTTCCCATAGAAAAAATACTAAATATGTCTATATATTTCCCTTATTAAAAATTTGTCTATATGAGATCTATGGTATATATGTTGATTACTGAAAATCTTTCACGCCATCAGATGCCAATGACACAAACTAATCTTAAAAATAATCTTATGTGCTGCCACCAAATTTGATAATCTGGTACAATATTCAGTTTTACACTTGGACACAGACATTCATGTCTTTGATTGTTTGCATTTTGAAGACTTACTGCACGCAGAACCTCTCTCTTCTTTATCCAGAACAATCTTTCGTGTTCCATTTTACAATTAACTAGCTGTGCCCGCGCGACTTCGCACGCATAGATTTTTAGTACACTGTTTGGATCGTCATAGAGCTTTCGCGAACCTTCTAGAACTTTCTCCTTCCAGAACATTCAAAAAATTTATCGAATGTACAGGAACCTTCTAGACACACCGACACATTCCGCCACTCAGTTTGGAACCATATAGAACTTTCGGGAATTTTCTAGAACCTTGTCCTTCCAGAACTTTCTAGACTCACCGATACAGTCGGCGCGCCTATTTTGAAAGAATCCAAAGCATTTGCAGCCTTCCCATAACAAAGTGCTAGAAAGCACATTTTCGTCACCCACTCCCACCCTCACACAGCCACCCTCACCAAACTCAAATATTTTCGATGTGACACCAAGGGCTATCCGCCACCATAATCACCGGTGGTTGGTTGTGTCAGGTTGTGAAGAAAACTTGGCAGGTAGGGAAACACGGGTTTCTTTGTATATATATATTGATTTTTTGAAAAGTTTCAAATGTTATTGAGCATATATTTGTAGTGCTTTGCGCATTCGATGGGTACATTATCACATGTGTATATATTGAAAGAATTTTTTTGTTTTGATGCCACTATCTTAACCTCTTTGGGCTCACGGTATCATATATGATACTCGGATATATACCATTCACTTGTCAATAACTTAGTTAAATTTCTTTTCCGTGGTCAAAATATGCATCGTTGGTAAAACTGTTTGTTCTTTAATCAGATAGATACCCCGAGCTTGTGTTACCCAACAAAATCAGTAAATATGTTTTCGACATTAACTCCGAATATTATATAGGATACCGTGGCCCAGAAGAGGTTAATCTGTGCAATTTCATTAATGTATACAGGTCCATTGACATGATAAAATTTTCCTTGCTACCATGCTGCTGACTATTCTTTGGTGATCTTAGTTGATCTACTTGTTGAAGATATAGTTGCTATAAATGAATCTACGATCACCATAACAATGAACACCTGTCACCTCTAACATCACACTGTCCATATGATCTGTTTGTCGAATTACTCTACAATGTTTGCCATTGGTAATTCCCAGCCTTCACCGATAGAATACGGTTTTTAACAGCTCTAGGTGTGACATGCCAGTAGAGTCTTGTTGGATTTTTCCATATTTTTAACACTATGAACTTGAAAGGTTCGCCAACACTGTGTTAGACCATGAAGAGTAAAACCCTGTTAATCCGAACCCCGATAATTCGAAAACCCCAGTAATTTGTAATTCGAAATAATTTTTATTGTGCCATAAATCAATACATTTTAGTTCACATATTCAAATTTTTTTTTAAATTTGAGAAAATTGAAAAAAAAATTTTTTTTTTCGCAAGTGAGAACAATAGTTATGTCAATTTTGGATACTTTAGTAATATAAATGTGTATAATATAAATATTAGCATAATAAATATTGCGTTTTCGAAATGGATTTCTTGAAGTATGCAAAAATGCAGATGTTTTTCACAAAATTAATCGTTTTTTTCATGAATTTTACGATTTTTGGCATATTTCGCAATCGCATCATTTTCATTCACAATTTTTTCAAATAGTTTTTAGTTTGCGGCGTAGATCAATACATTTTAGTTCACAAAATTCAATTTTTTTTTAAATTAGACGAAATTGAATGAATATTTCGATTTTTTCGCAAGTGAGAATGACATTTATGCTTTAGTAATAAAAATGTCGCGGTCTTCGTGTTAGCATAATAAATATTGCATTTTCAAAATCATTTCTTGAAATATGCAAGAATACAGACAATGTTCACAAAATTAATGGCCTGTTTTACGTTTCTTGGTGAATTTCGCAATTGTATTGCAATTTTTAAATTTTTTTGTACCTTAAATTTCGAATATACGGGGTTCCGCGTAATTAAAAATGTTTTTTTTTGGGTCCCTTGACTTTCGAATTAACGAGGTTTTACTGTACTTAACTGCTCATTCTAGATGAAAAAAGCACCAATTCTTACAATCACTAATTAATGAAAGAAATGATGAGAATGTATACTTTTTAGCTAATTATATTTATATTTTACATTTTTCTTTCATACATCCTATAGGTACTAGCAGAAAAGCAATCAGCTGTCGCTGATTGCTACTGTACTAGAAACAATAATTTCTGTCTTTCCAAATTAAAATTCAAATATAGAAATAATAGACAAAACTATTAGCACAGTCATGAAAAGATTAATTTATTAACTGAAACAGCATGATTTTCATCATCTGGTAATATTTTCACAATAAGGTCTTATTAGAGATATAAAGGAGAACACAAGAAGCAGTTTGGCATATGTATTATGTGATAAGTATCAAAAAATAAATAAATACGAAAAAAAAAAAAAAAAAAGCATCGAACGATGAATGCAGCGTTCAGTATTCACCCTCACACGGCATTAATTATGTTTTTCCATTTGCAGAGGTTGCACGGGTCTGACGGAACCAGCCTTCCAGTTGCTAACGGCGGAAGTGTATGCGGAGTGGGTGTGTGACAAGTGTTTATCTTCCAAAAACATACCTCTTGTAAAATTCAAGCCATAATGCACGTTGAGCGGCTTCGTGCCACATAGTTAGTGGATAATTCTACAATTTCGAAAAATGTGTTTAGTGTATTTTAAAGACTTAGAAAAGCATAGACGATGCCAGCATTCAGCAAACCCTTGACTTTATCTGGATGGTATCATCCTCACGGCAAATATTGTTAACAAGGAGAATACATCTTGGCAGGAAGACGAAGGCAGCAGTCTTGCGGCCAAGGTTTTGGAACTTAGTAGTCATGGTTTAATAGATGAATTTTCTACGATTATTTTAATGTTTTATTTATCCTTGCCAATATTTTAAGCTATTTGTTTGTTCTGTGTACCTTTTTGAGATGTTTTGTTTTTGAGATTCTGTATTGCGTGCATTTGAGTTTGTTTAGAAAATGGCGTTGTGTATGGTACTCGTCACGCGGCACTACCTACTATTTAGGTAGGGGAAAAGCACATGAATGTTAAAAAAGCATTTTCATATTTTTATTTGTCATGATTGTTGCTTTAATGTAGGAATTTTATTAATTATATACAAGTAAGGTTAATTTTGGTGCAAGTGACAATTGTTGCGCAAAATTGAATATAGCATAGAGATAACTATAAATATAACATGTTGTTTTAAAGACTTTGGCCTGTAAATTGTAAATAATCACCCCAGAACATAACATTACGCTTTATTCTGTATTGTCAGTACTTAGTATTATAATTTTGTAAAAGGCTTCAAATCTTGTGACAACTGTAAATGAGAAATAAATTTGACTTAATACTCATAAGTAGAATAGCACTTTGGAGCCAACTTTCCAAGTGGATATTCATAAAATTAGATGAAGCAGAATTGTAACAATGCATTATTGTGTTTTTCATCTTAAGTGTTGCTTTAAAATGTTGCCTTTATCTACTTTTATGAATATACCTTTAGATACTAAGAGTTTGTGTACGAGTCATAGGAGAGTAGGAACTTTGAAAAAGCAAAATATGTTATTGCGTAAGAACGGATGTTTTTGTCCTATGTGAATTTAAATCATGTAATTGACCTTAACAATCATGTTTCGATAAACTTTACAGTTTACATTAAATTGAATTTTTAAATATAACTTTGATATTTTTATTACAGTTATTATTTATTGATTTTACCGATTCAAATTTATTTTTTAATAATATGACATTTTCAAGCCCCAGTACTGGTGGCCAGAGTGTTCTATGTCATCTAATGGGTTGAATAAAACTTGTATGACAGTTTGAGCATATTTATAATTCAAATCTGTGAATTGTGAGTGGCACTGAGCCCAAAAATTATATAAATTTAATATCATGTAATAATAATTAAAGATGTATGATTTTTTCCTTTCGATGAGTATGTATACTTGCATCCCCACTTATCTACTATCAGGATGGTATTATATTATCAGGATCAACTGAAATCTTGGATTCGTGGATTTGTGGCTCCAGGCAACTAACTATCCTGAATTTTTTAAGTATCCGAAAATGTTAAAATTAAAATAGGATCAATTAACATGATCCTAATTTATATTTCATTTATGAAGCCATTGAAACATCAAGGTATCATCTGACATTTAAATCAAATTGAGATGAGCTTCTCAGTTTAAAAAAAATATTTTTTTTCGGCGAAGTTTGGATCATCGCCCATGAGGTTAAATTATATTATTACAAATAACATCGCTATATAATATAGACTAATAAAGTGTACTGATTCCTGATTTTATATTTATTATACATTTTATTTATATTCAAATTTGCAAAAATTTTTCAAAAATGTTATAAATGCCCTAAGATATAACATTGATTTCTTGTTATCTTCCAAACTACTAGGAAATACAATATTTTTGCAACACTTTTAATTAGAAAATTATTATTAGAATTTTTATAAAAAAAAAATCAATTTAGAACAGGTTGCCGGATGATTACTTTATTGTTTCAAGGTTACAATACATCTTTATGCATTTGTATTTACATATTTTGATAAATTGGAGAATTTACTTGTTTCTTTTCTTTTTTCTTTTACTATGATTTATACTTACTGAACTCATCTCTTATTCCTTATCCTACACATTCAGAAGATCAAAGAAATGCTGATAAAATTCTATCTGGATTGAACAATTCAGAAATAGGAAGAAAAAACTGATGCTATTATATTCAGACAGTCAGTATTCTGTTCAAAAATCTACTCGTTTGATCCTCATAATATAGCCAAACCTGTAATATATCGGAAAGCAATACATTGTTGCATAATTTGTACATTTGTCTTACTTTTATTAAAATATAATTTAAATAACTTAATTTTGTTATTTTTTTATTTTGTACATTTTGAAATTAAAAATAAATTATTTTAAATACTGAATTACATAATTATTATAATGTATTAGAGTATTTATTGCATATTCAATTTCAGTGCACTTAATGGTTATTGAAAAAATAATGTGAATTAAAAATCAGCAGCTGTCTAGCAATCGCATTGTTAATCAAGTTTTGTTTACTTATTTTCTTACAGATAGTTTGTGTGGCGACACATTGTTTTATCCTAAACAGAGTTGTGGATAGTCCCTAACATGGAAATTAGTAAATCACAATGCAAATTTTTGTGTTTTCGTAGGAACAATTGTTTTAAATGCTTTTAGAATCTCATTACAGTTTTAATCATATTTTATTTTTGTCAGTTTTGATTGTCTTATAATGTGTCCATTATATTTTATTTCACTTAAAAATTCAACAAAATAGACGTTACACTTGAATGCCTATTAATGACGGTGCGTATCTCAAACGGTTGATTTGTGTAAGTCAAGGAAATATGTTAATTTGTATAAAAAATAAATTAAATTAGTAAGGAGTAGTTAAGGTACTTAAGTTTTTTATATTTTCCTTTCACAGTTATCGAAATGCGTGTAGCTCAATATTCGACCCATAGTGTAGTCGGCTCAATATCATGCTTTTTGAGATACACCCCATTATTATCAGACTGCTTAGCATTCTGTTCATACTATTCATAAAAATTGTCAACATGAAGTTTACTGAGAATGATTTAAAAAACAATAAACTCTAATCTGGCTTAGTACATGGTCACCTGAAATTGGAACGTTAATGATCAGGCATACAATTTCTTTGTTATTTATTAACTAAATAATATTTTTTAAATTTGTCAATTTAATAGTATAGCTGTGAAGACTTTGAAATATGGAATTGATCGCTGACATCGAAAAAGGCATAATAAACTGTTTTTGTTGCGGCTCTGTCTAAAGCGGGAATTCTGACATTATTTACCACACCAAAGGGTGTTAACCAATTTAGAGATTTTACCTGATTGCAGTGTTTTGTCTTTCAATTGGCAATTTTTATCAGTACTTAAAATATTTTGTGTTCCAATAAAAAGCGTAAATATTTCTCATAAAATTTATTAATTGTAAAAAGCGGATTATTTTCATATATAAAAAATATCATTAATGAATTAAATACACATAATATTAAAAGATGTATAAAAGTTTGAATAAAAACATTGCGAATTTTACATTTTCTTAATACTTTAAAGCGAATTTTTCTTTTGCAGACTGCATTTTTTCCCCACTATTCCTGAAAATAATCAAACAGATGTAAATATGTTTTAAAGGGGATAGAAATTTTTTGATTAAAATGTTTGACTGGAATATTTGTAGTTATTTTATAGAAATATTTTCTACCGTGTTGATGTCTGTACTAAGACTTATAAATAAACAAAAATTGTGACAATGTTATTTGGCATTTAATGAAGCTATTCTTACTTTTCCCACATTTTACAAAAAGTCATCCGTTAGAAATTCAATCGAAATTGGTCCCTAAATGTTTTCTGTGATAGTCTTCCCTATAATATACCAGCTGTGTATATTCTACATTACTACCAATTTTGTCATTCAGTATCAATTGTACAATTTATTTTTTCAAACTTAAGTGATTCAAAATTATTGGATTGATTCAAAGGAAAGTTAGATGTAACTTTAGTTTATTTCAAATCATTTAAAAGTATGTTGAATAATTATATTGAGTTCCTAGCATTTTATTCACCCAATCAAAATCAAAACTGGAGATATACAACCATTGGAAAATATGATGTTTTAGCTGTTCTTGGTTTGTGTTCATTATTCACCGGGCGACGGATGCGCTCGGTTATATTTTAAGTGATGTTCTTCATTTTTGTAAAATGCAATCGCTTATTGAATGTATATATTACGTGAGTTTTAATTATTATTAACATTATTTTCGGAAAATGATTGTGACTTGTACAGCTTCTTTTATATGTAAGCGTCTACTTATATTTGTGGCCAGATTGTTTATTTTACTCGACACGCATCATAATTTAATGTTTAATGAACTTCCAGATTCTTATTGAGATGAAATTTAATGTAATATTTGTGTAATAAGTACTGTCGACTTAATTAACAAATATTCATCATTATAATAAACAAAATCTGTGCATAGTTTATTTTTTATTATGTGAATATTACTACTAAATATCAGCAATAATTAATAAAAATTGTTATACATTAATTCTTCAGTTTTATTCGCAACGTTATCCAATTCTTGAATCTACCCTTGGTCTATGTTCCTTGTATCAGCGGAATCAATATTATTACATTACATTATATAGGGTGTCTCGCAGCTAGTAGCAAAAACTTTGCAGGTAGATTCCTGCCTTGACAGTGGGTTGAAAATGTTCAAGCAATCTTGACCTAATAGTTAAGGAGATATGCAATATAAAAGTATGCATTTTTTTTACAATATTTCTGGCTTATTGTTAAAAGTTGTAATATCATTACGATAACTTATAATGATTACGAAAAATTCATTCACTTTAATACAAGTCAAATAAAATGATAAAAATCAATTTGCAAAAATTGAAAATAGAATTTTTTTACCACCTGTAAAGTTTTTACTACTAGCTATGAGACATCGTGTATAATTCATATATGTAATATAATAAATTCTAAACCTTCACCAAATTCGATTTCCATTGCAATTTGTGCATAAATTAGATGTTAACACAAATGTTCTATTTTATCACAACATGATCAATTTAAAAAAATGTATACAACAGACTCATAATCCAGCCATTTCTTGCACAAAAGCTAAATTAGTGAGAGTGCATAAAAGACTTGTTTAAGGGGTTACGTGTAGTCAGGATTTTTAAAAAATTGAAATTTTTTTTTGGTATTTTCTTAAATCAAAATGTTTCAAAAATATTGTGTGAAAATATCAACTCGATCCGGTTATTAGTTTTAAAGATATCCAACGATAACTGTAGGGCCCTCCGCTACCTCCCATACTGATACGCGGATGTTACTAGAGCCGGCCAGGCTGACAAACGGAGCGACTGCTACAGAACGCGGTTTTTACCTGTTTAATTCTAAGAATAATGTACGAAATTTCTTTTATATTTCTACTTTTAGACATAAAACCCATTTTAGGCTAACTGAGATTTGATTTAGTGTTAGTATTTCAGTGGCAGTGAAATCCAGCAGCCGATAGGTATTGTGCGTGTATTATAATCATTTTCAAAAATTTATAATGAGACGTCATGAAGGTATGAAAGGAATATTAATGATTGCCAATGCATAGGATTACATTATGAACCAAATGCATACCGGTATGCTGAAAAACTCGATATAGAGCGCATAAAGATTGCTGACCAACGTGCAAATCAGGTCACTCGAGAAGGCAAAATGAGACGTAGATGAAAAAAAAATCGACATCTTGGAGGCTTACACATCGGCAGAAGATGTATTATATGTACCAGAAATAGATGACTCTACGTAAGTAATTTTTTAAATTGTATTTGTATTCATTATTTATGCATAAAACTTTAAACGCGTTTTTCTCAAAATAACGTTTTCAAAAACGGTGTCCACGATATTTTAAAAACTACTCGACAGATTTAAATGAAATTTAAATATCATATTTTAGGCATTTAAAACTTGTGCTTAATCGAAGGATTTTTTTTTTGACTTAAACTTTTTTTTTTATAAATAATAAATTAATGATTTTTTCCCTCAAAATTCATAATTCAGCTTTCAAAGACCGCCATTTTGCTAAATTTGAAAAAAATAAAAAAGCTTCGATTAAGCACAAGATTAACTATTGAACTACTAATTTCTTTTTGTTTCATTAAATTTAGATAAACCACTAAGAAGCACTGATGGACACCGCGAGATACTACTTGCAAAACAGGGGTCAAGAAACGAGATTCTATCGTGGTCCAGTATTAATAATTTTATTTGAAATTTTCGGTAAAGTTATTTTAAATATAGTGTAAAATGTTGGTATTATGTATTGAATCAAAACATTAAACAACCGTTCAAAAATTTTTTTTGAAAATGTCTATTTTTTTGCGTCTCTGACTACACGTAACCCCTTAATTCTGTTTAAATTTAATGTTACAACACTATTGCACTGCATACAGGGGGTGTCTCGTAACTATGTAGCAGCAAAATGGGGGGGGGGATCTTTCATTAAATTTTGAATAGAAAATAAACTTTAGGTAAAATGCTGACAGGTACGGAAATCAACTTCAAAGTTTGCATTTTTTTTCAATATAGAGTTGTGAATACACATCAATTAATATTATTATTACATATTTTCAAACTAAGCTAAAAGTTTGTAAAATAGGACTAACTTGATGGTGTCCTGGAATGGGTTCAAACCGCCAGATCACTAGGCGAGCGTCATAGCCACAACACCAACAAGCTAATCAAACTACATTTATTTCTGGCTTATGTTTTATAAAATTTTAGACTATGATGAAATTAAATAAATATTAAAATCAAATAAAATTATTAAAACCTTTGCAGAAATGTGAAAAATATTTTTGTAAGGTTTTTGTCATTTTATTTGATTTGTATTATAGAATAAATTTTTAATATTCCGTGTATGTTACTGTAGTGATAGTCCAACGTTTTACAGAAAATAAGTCAGAAACATTTTTAAAAAATGCAAACTTTCATGTGACAAACTAGATGACGACGCCTATCTCCGTAAATGTCGACGTTTCACCGTAAGTGTAAAGAATATTTTTTATTCAAAATTGAATGAAGAAGGCACTCCTAAAGTTTTTACTACTAGCTATGAGACACCCTGTATATTAAATTAATTACTTAAAAACATGAAAAATCACTATGTAGTCTGGTGCAATTAGTGTTCGCACACGCTATTTGTACGTGCACCTGTGTAATGTAGGTCCCAAATGCCATCTAAAATTCAATTCTATTTCTGAGCTACTAGCTCTGAGGTTATAAAAATATATATATGTATATATATAAATAATATCAATAAATATCAATGTAAATATTCATAATTTTCCAAGCTGTTTTTTGATGAAGAGAATGAGTTATTCAAGAAACTAATGTTGAAAAAACATGCCGATATGCAGTCAGAAATAATTTTTATTAGTGTATAGTTTATAAATAACACATTTTTATACAATATTACTGTCAATAGAAGCAGTGTCATAAAATAATATTCTGCTATTTTTTATTACTCTCCAGTTGCAATTAATAATAATATAACAGCAGACGGTTTTCATGCGTGTGTTAAAAGAAATACCATTTTGGAATCTTCATTCTGCATTTATTGAGGTTTCGTTTTCATATAAAATATAAGAATCTTTCTAGCGAGTGACATTTTTCTTTGCCTCTGTAATTTTTTAATACTGATAGCTAATATCTGAAGACAGACGCAATGCTGACGCGGAGATAAATGAACTCTTAAATACAAATGCGACTAACCTGTGTCAGATTCAGCTCTCCTCCATACACTTCTGAAATTAATAAAAATATATTTTAACATAGTTTTTTTTTTTAAATAGAGATGCGAACACGGAATACGTGTCACATCAATATTCTTACTATTTTCCAACTAAGCTAAACGCTTGCGCTATGAAAATAGGACTAACTTGCTAGTTTGGAGTGAGGTTCGAACTCGCGACCTTTGGATCACGAGGCGAGTGTCCTAACCACAAGACCAACAAGCTACTCCTAGTTGATTGTCGATTTCTTCTTTAACCAATAATATGTATGTTATTAAATGAGGGGTATAAAATCTAAAGTATATCTAGTAAAATATAAAATATCAGTCGCTTAGGATTCATAATTTTGAATGCTCTGAATTCGAGATTTTTCGAGATTCGAGATCTCTTCCAAAATCATATTTCCAAATCACTTATAAAAGCAAAGACAGTAATATACCCATAGTGTAAAAAGCAAAGGCAGCAATATCCACTTGGACCAATCAAGCCCCAAGGATGTGGCACATGACAAATTTGCCTAAATTAATAGAATCAAAATCAGTAAAGTGAGGGTCGATGCCGATTTTAGACCGAAATATACATACATAGCAATATCCAATGATTTCTCAATGAGTATACTTAACTTAGCGAAGCTGTCGTGTCGTGTAGGAGAACTGAAAGAGTTTTAATTTGTCTGCATAGAATTATTGACGGTTTGTTGGACTCGCTTCAGTTATTACAAATGATTACTTAGAGTACCTGGGAGGTTGGTTTCGCGATAGGACAAGCTGTTTTATGTAGGTACCCAGCACACTAACTGTATTATGAATTCGCCTATACATAAATTGTACTGCCGTAATCAATACAGCTCTATTGACGTATTTAATACTTGTACACTATGCACATACAAAAAACAAATCTACTTGTCTTCTATTTTATAGTTTGCCTAAATATGTACTTGATCTATTATTTGTTGCATTTATCTTAAATTTTTTCATTTATTAATCATTTTATTCTTACGTATGTATCTACTTATTGTATGTTAAATGTAAATAGCAAAAGCAGCAATGCCCACTATTTGGTAACAAACAGCAGTATCCGTATTTCAAATTTAATTTAAATTTAATTTTTTAATAATCTTGTACATAAAATGAAAACTGAGGTGGCAATTGTTTTTAAAAACTTATTTCCAATAAGATGTAGGTTTCATAAATTCTAGAGAAATTTTCTCAAGTAGTGACAGGTTTTTTGCATTTATCTCAGAAACACCTTAGTGGGACAATGCTGCCTTTGCTTTTATACCCCTCAAATGTAATATGTAAATTTGAGTTATTACAGTTATAACTGAGCTTTGTACTCGGCCAAACCCATATTCTGCTCATTAAATATGTTCTAGCATTACAGCTCTCTGAACAATTTATTTTTCTTAATTCGTTCAAATTCTATCAAAAACAAGGACAGTTGGTTGGGTTTCTATTTTATATTAAAACAGACGCAGCACAGTACTTACATTGTGGTTCTACAACAAAGTTGTTGTTTTTGTCAGACTTGACACGTTTATCTCTATGTTTTTTCATATCTTGTTCTTTTACTTCGTAAAAGTTGCATGACAAATTTGAGTTTTTAGCGTGCAGTGGAAGCTCAGAACATTGTAAGTCTGAAAAGTTATGATGTTATACACACTCAATATAAAGTTTTAGAATAATTTGTTCCTGTAAAAGTTTTGTGTAAAATTATAACAGTACATCAGTCAATTGTGTTGAATATAACTCTGAAAAGAGCTTTATTCAGTTTGTAAACTGTCGCAATTAAAAGCCGCATATGAAGCTAGATGCAGACAATTTTCCCCCCAATAAATTGTGTCATTGCATTATTGATGTCAATTAACTTCATAGATCTTGCCTAGAAAAAAGTCTCATGCTTCACGGCAACTTTTTACTTATGAAGGGAGGTCCAAAAGTCTGCAGAATGGAGGGGAAGGGAAGGAGTTTGTCCCCTCGCTTAGTATTTTACTAATTAGAATCTCATTATGAGTTTATATGTCAAGTCTCAGCCCTACAACATCAATTGTTTAAGTGATGTCGCCCTTTAAATTCAATCCGGAAGAAAACTGCAAGTATGGAGAAAATCAAACATCGCCCCATTACAAAATTCCTTGTCAAGCAAGAAAAATGCCCTCAAACCATAACGAATGAGACGGAAGTTTTTTATGGGGATCAGTACCCTGGTAAAACCATAATTTATATACAAGTGTCATGGTCTTTTCAAACATGGCAACAAGTCAATAGACTATGCCCGTTGATGCCACCACATCTACCACACTATCATTTAAAATGTCGAAAAATTAATATTGAAAGATGCCATTGTGAAGAAACTGCTTTTTACATTAGTGGGAATATCAGAAACCATAATTTTGACAATCCTACATGACCAAACAGCAACGAATTGACGCGTCAAAGCTCTTTTTGGAGTAGTGTGGTGATGACCCTAATCCCATTTTGCCGTAAATTGTTACTGGATACAAAACTTGGGTTCATTTTTGGACCTCCCCTTGTAAATAAGCACTTCCATGCTCTTTTAATATAAAAATGAATAAGTCAATGTAGTCTGAATAACATGACTCAATTGACAAAATTAAATGAAATAATGATTCTTTACTTATTAAATTTTTCCTCCTGATATGTTCTTAAATATTCTTAATAAAATCTTTTTTATTATGTGCATACATTACAGTGGACCCGCGGTAATCCGGCCTCCCCTGTAATCCGACATTCATATTATGATTTTTATTCATAATTTTTGATTATTTTAGTATGTACTTTTGTTTGTACACAATTATTTCCTAATGTGAAGTTATTATTTTTTATAAGTTCTATAGCATTAATGACGTTAATTTTATAATAAAACGTAAGCTCTCTATTGTGTTGTTTAATTTACTAAATTTGACATACATAATGAAGTATGATTTGTACTTCAGAGTATAACAAATAAAATCTTATCATTGGATCTGTAATTTGTCGGATTATAAGGTAAACGTTTGTAAAAAATTCCGGACTATAGAGGACCTTAGGCAGTACTCTATAATCCGACAAATTCGATAATCTTACATTGCCCTGCAAAACGTTTGTCGGATTACTGCGGATCCACTGTATATAATTCGTTGAAATGATGAACTAGGACTAACTTGCCGGTATTTTTGGAATGGGGCTTGAACGCTGAATCACTAGGCAAGAGTCAAAAGCACTACACCAACGTGCCACTCATAGATATTATTATAATATAAATAAACTAGCAGTTAAGCAATCAGATATACCGATTGCTTGCTGCTAAGCCCCGATGGCGGATGTACCGCTGCCCAACCATTAGTGTTTACAATCGGCTATCGGCCGTGCTATCTGCTTTTCATGAGATTTCTTTATTTTTTAAACTGAGTATGAAAATTTAGCACATTGCATGCATTGTTTTTGGAGCAATTATAATATAGATATGTTCGAATTTGACACATCTCCAACCATACATTCTAACCTAGAAATGAAACATCAAAAGTATACTTGCCTATAAATTAAACATCAAAATATACTTGCCTGCAGAAAAAATAAAATTGCTGTGTAAAAATATAAATATTGAATTCTTTCTTCTTGAAGTGACTCGAATGTTTAATAATGTATGAATAATATTTCTACACATTAAATAATATTTAAATTTATTTTAAAGTAATTTGTATAACTCGATTCTTTATTTTTTTCAATGATTTGATTATTTTTTGAAATTGGCAATGGCAACTATCACACTGCATATGGCACTTTTGAAGTAATTATAATATAGCAAAAACTATTAGAATAATACTATAGTACAGTATTTATAATATAAAATAATTTTACGCATTATAAAAATTGTAAATATTTGTATATCCTGATAGGCTGCATGCTAAGTAATGGTGTTGAACTCAGGGAAAGGAAAATTTTTTGTACTGGTCAAGATATAAATAGTGAATAAACAAGCAAGGACTTTAAAGAACCATACCAATATTCAGTTCAGCACTTATTAATATTCTATTTATCGCTGGGATTTAAAACATGTGATAATGTTATACCATGTAAATTGTGAAATAAATGAAATGCAAAATCACATCCAATATATTGGTGATATTAAAAAAAAAACATTATAAATGTTATGGTCATTTAGCTCGGGTAACTTACCACGGTTGAAACCCTTCTTTATGTCAAAATTGCGCAGAGAAAACGCTGGAGGCACCTAAAAGTTTTAAAAATATTAGTGTTGCAAAGATACAGTGCAATAAAACCCCATTAATTCGAATCCCGATAATTCGAAATTCCCCATAATTCGAAAATTTTAAATAAAAAAAGCCCAAAATGTTAATTTCAAAGTAGATTAACCCCGATAATTCGAAAACCACGGTAATTCGTAATTCTAAATAATTTTTAGCTCCATGCACCAAAAACCTACGTTCTGTGGTCACATAATTTGATTTTTTTTTTTAAATAAAAATGTTAAAATATTTCGATTCTTTCGCAAGTGAGAATAACAAATATGTCAATCATCCGTATTCTGAAAATAACAATGTCTGGATCTTTAAGATCTTTATCCCAACACTTAATAGACGATAATAAAAATTAAAAATGTCCAGAGCAGATTTTGTAATTCTACGGCTCAAATACACTGTATTAGAAGATGATATAAGAAGATTGTTTCTTACAGTCGTATTAATTTCTTCATCCACAGCGTCCAGATGAAATATCATGGCTAAACTTGTCATGACCACGTTCGGCGTTACCGCGTATTCAAATCTTCCCATCTTGACATTTGACAGATAACAATTTACATCTTTCTCCCTCCCTCATAGAAACAAACACCGACGTAAAGCTATCTCTCGTTTATTTTTAATTTTTATTATCGTCTATTAAGTGTTGGGATAAAGATCTTAAAGATCCAGACATATCTGTCAAAAAATGTCAAGGTGGGAAGATTTGAATACGCGGTAACGCCGAACGCGGTCATTACAAGTTTAGCCATGATATTTCATCTGGACGCTGTGGATGAAGAAATTAATACGATTGTAAGAAACAATCTTTCTTATATCATCTTTTAATACAGTGCATTTGAGCCGTAGAATTACAAAATCCGCTCTGGACATTTTTAATTTTTATTATCATCTATTAAGTGTTGGGATATAGATCTTAAAGATCCAGACATTGTTATTTTCAGAATCGGGCCGAATATCGGGTAGATTGGTACTTTAGTAATAGAAATGTCACGATTTTTGATTAGCATAATGAATATTGCATTTTCGAAATGATTTCTTGAAATAACCAAAAATACAGATATTTTTCAGAAAATTGATGACTTCTTTCATGAGTTTTACGATTTTTGGTGAATTTCGCAATCGCATCACAATTTTTTTTTTGAACTTTAAATTTCGAATTAACGGGGTTCTGCATAATTAAAAATGTTTTTTTTTTGGTCTTTTGGTCCCTTGAATTTCGAATTATCGAGGTTCTACTGTATTAAGAATAATAAAAATAAATAATTGCTTTGTCATAGTATTATATTACATAATTATTATACCTAGTAGTGTGAATATATAAGTTCTTTTTTTTCATTGTTTTGGTATCAATAATTATCTTAATAACCCCGTCAAACAGGGTTATTCTGCCCGGTTTTAATATTATTTTTTGTTTGACGATGTTTTTTCATTGTTTTTTGTATAGGTGGGTCCATCGCCGTATTACTTTATGTGTTATATACCATTTATTTTTAGTATTTCTCTATAGCTAGTAGCACCAAATTATATTTTAATAAACTTTATAACTTCTAAAAATTTAGGCAAAATTACCCCATGCTTGGGGTTATTTTAAAAAACATACAGTTTAAGAATTTGAATAATACCACTGACAAGTGCTAAGAGCCTTTAAAATACCTACCTATATTGATAAACAATGTTCAACTTTCATCTGTACCCATTACCTAATCGTTTCAATGGATAAGTGGGCAATATTACCCCATGGTATTGAAAATTTCATACAATTTAAGAAATGCATTTAGGGCTGAGCCCAACTACAGCATCAAATATTCTAAAATTCTTTCAGTAGGTACCTACATCTAATGAATTTATGCCGCTGTTCTTACAACAATTGGTGATGTAATTGTCAGCATAGTTGTTGGCGGGTTCAATTTTCGGTCTTGACAATATACGAGTATGTATTGTTTAATTTTTACTTTTATTTTTAAAAAGAAGACCTTTGTATGATGCCTTAAAAGTATACCAAATCGTATTTGTTCTGAACCATATAAATGTTTTTAGTAACATTTCATAAGTGTATTGCGAACGCATGTGCTGTCATTTCAGAGCATAATTGGAATTTTTTTCGATTCCTTAGAGTCTACGATACTCTGAGTACTCTACATGCGGCTAGACCGCCTAATCTATAACTACAAGCGCGTCAGCTCTATAACATTTACGCTTTTACAAACTATTTATTATAATAAATATCATGTTTTTTATATTTTACATGAATTCGAAAGGGTAACAAATTCTAAGCAAAAACCCTCTAAAACACAATTGGGCTTGAACCCTCGGGGATTTGTGCAATTAGAAGACACCTCTCGTGTGTGCGTTGCAACAACCAGTGGCGCCATCTCTGGTCACATTTTGACTGTACTTCCTTAATGGCCGGTTGATTGATCAGTAGATATAGTAATTGTTAAACAAAAAGCATAGATTTTCACAAAAACGAGTATATATGGTGGAAAATACAAAAAATCTATGATTTTTTAACTACATATTACTCTTACTCCTGATCAAACAACTCGACTCTAACTGTCTATTAATCAGAAATGCTCTTTTAGTGCTATCTATGGAATCATGGAGGAATTGAAATATTTTGGCGTTACATACAGGGTGTACCAGAACTAGCAGCAGAAACTTGACCGGTAGATTCCTACCTATGTTATGAGTCTAAAAAATTTAAGCAACCATGACCTAATATTAATAGTTATGGAGATATGCAAATCTAGCCTACTGCCTGCTCTGGTACACCCTATATATTATTTTTAATGATCTAAGATAACATTCTGACAACCTTACTCCAGGCAAAATTACCCCATTAATTACAACACTAATTTTCTTTCTAGTACTATGTTGCCTGGTGATTTTAAAGGCCTTTCAAACTTGAAAACTTTAAATATATTAACACATTGTGAATGCTGGTGTATCAAACAAAAGCGTTGGAAAAAATCATAATCTTTCCTTTTATACTTTCTTAGAAAAATAATGAAGTTTGTGCAGTTGTCGTCTTGTCCCATATATATACTGTATTCACAAAAACCATTATATTTAACGTTTTAAGTTGAGTAAAAAAAAGGTATTTGCAAAGGATCAGTGCTGTCAACCGAGCAAGTGGTTTAATTACATAACCAAATACTTTGTCTAAACTTCATTAAAATATGTAAACCAAGTACTTTAACTTGCACTAGGTAGCAGAATTACCCCGTTTGCTGGTACTACTACTTCAAATAATTCAACCCATGTGGAAAAAGGTAGCCTTAAAAATAAACACACAGTAGCCCACACTGTCGAACCATATTCCAAAGGATTAGACAAAGAGGATAAATGCAACATACTCAATACACTGATAGTAGTTTTATAGGAATATTGCATGGTGATTGGTCATTACACTCGAGTGACACAATGAGTTAACATTCCTTGTGTAACCTAACTTGATCATAGACACTAATTTTCTTTTTGAACCTAAAAAAGCCGTTTTCCTTCTTTAAAAATAGTACTTTTTTTACTTTTACAATAAAATTTACAAGATGTATTGTGCATGTAGTAAGAAAAGGATTTAACTAAAAGTTGCAGTAAATAAAATTTACAGTAATTTACAAGTATGTAGTAAGAAAAGTATTTAACTTAAAGTTGCAGTAAGAAAAAATGTTATTCTGTAGAGTGCCACCACTATAACTTGGCGTGCGAGGGAGGGCGCCCCTGTCGCGAAACAGAAGTTGCCAGGTTGTAAATTTATTACATAATACATAATGTACTGAATATCCGGTGACTAGTGTCAGAGCCTTCGGGTAACAGCGCGCTCCGCGGCGGCCGTTCTATCTGTCAAACTGTCAGACGGTAATATCGGTCCATTACTTGCTTTTTCAGCTTCGCAAAACTTTAATACTTCATTGGCAATTGATCTTGCACCACCCCTGACTGTTTTGGTTGTTTTGGACATAATAATTCAGTGTATATTGGTAATCAAGATGTCACAGCTCACGAGCAAATACAAAATTGTACTGAATTACAGGGCGAGGGGTTACCGCCGGGTGTGGGTGGGGCGGGTTTTAGTTCCAATCTTGTCGCACGCCAAGTTATGTTGGGCAGGCAATAATTAGGCATTTTTCTTTCAGTAGAGATGCGAACACGGAATATGTGATGCATCAATATTCTTACTATTATCAAACTAAGCTAAACTATACACTTTTACTATGATGAATGAGGCTCTAACCACCAACCATTGGATCACTAGGCGAGAGTCATAAGCACTACACCACAGCTACTACTCATTTTTTGACGGTTTGCAGTAAAATATTGCTGCCTGTCAAGAATAACGGCCCAGTTCAAGTCAATTTTTATTCAGTAGTGATTAAAAAAAACAAAATATTTTTTAATAATATTAATAAAAAAAACATTATTTATGATAAAAATATTCACGATAAACATTGAAATATTCCGAGCATAGATATGCACTTGAAAGAATTTTGGAATAGGCTGCGATTAATAATGATATATGTATAATTATGTGAAATAATTTAAAATTGCCATACTTAAAATATTTCCAATTGCAATATGTATGCATATCTGTAGAAAGTTTTAAATCCCTTCAGTTTTATTCCATGAAATTCCATAAAATTACGTCATTAAAATTACTTACCATATTGCGATTGCTATTAGTGTTGAAAATATTAGATGGATGATTCAGTCCATTAGACGAACTTATTATTTCCGCATCTTGTGGGCCGTCTATCATGAGAATGTTATTGTTGTTCAACATGGCATTTTCTGCTGACCTATCGTAAAGTCCATATTTTATTCTGTCCTGTAGGCGTAGTGTTCCCACTTGTTTCATAGTTTGATAAATCTGTAATTTATTCATGTTTTTAATTTTATTTCAACTTCATACTAAATATTATGTGTGAAGTTATTTTTTTTTAATATTATCTTTTTTCAAAGTAAACACTGTTTTCTAACTAAATGAAAGAAATATACTAATTTAATAATTTTCGTGAATTTAATATTTTCAAATTAATCTACTACATTTCATTTTCGAACCAAAACAATTTTATTGAAATTGATATTTCTGAGTGGTGGAGAATACACACCTGCTCCAAAAGACCGTAGCTGCGAATAAGAAAATCTCTCCGAGCTAACTGGGTGATCCTTTCTCGCTCCTCTGATTCCACAATGGGCATTGGTTCAAATGAATTGCGAGAAAATCTTTTTACCTGAAAAATACACAACAAAACAAATGAGAGGACGGTGCATGTAGAATAAAATTATATGGGAAAATATATTCAAAATTAATTATACGCAGTGCACCCAAGATAAAATATGTTTCCATTATTTCTGGAAATATGAGGTTTAGTCATTCGATAAAACAACTAGTAGTGTTTTACATTCCCTTTAAAATAAAGAAATCCGAGTTACGTGCCAACTCCAAATTGAAAGCTATGCACAGGCCCACTATAATATACGGACATACAGATTCTTATGGAGATAACAAAATCAAGAATCCGTGCTGCTAAAATAAGTTATCTTAAGCGGGCTTTTACACTTAGCCAACTTCCGAGGCGGCGAGCAGGAAAGTGAGCATGAATGACGGCAACACGATTAACATAAACACGTCACTTGCGCTGACTATGCTCCTGCCATTACCGCTGCCTGCGTTCCCTTAGTTGGCGGTTTTTTGTGCGGACGTCAAAGGACCGGCAGCGCAAACTTTGACAGCTGTCAATATACGGATGGAAAATTGGACTGATTTTTAGAACTTTACACGAGTGAGAGAGTTATATGGGATTCAAGGAACCAACAGATTGAAGTCTATGTTAATTTATTTATTTCACACAATTTTATGAGTCGAATGCAAAGTATTTATAAAGCGGCAATGTAAACACTCACTGCCTTCGATGCTGCCACACAAAAAAAAATACAGCAGCGCGAGAAGCGGTGACAATAGCTGAGTGTAATACTCGCAATAGGGCAGTAAAAGGAGTGTTATTGAAAAGAATGAAAAGAACAAGGGAGACAGTCAGCATGGTGTCCCTACTTCTAAATATAGAAAGATCTCAATTTAGGCGACTAATACATATTTTGCAAATCTCAGAGGAGTGACGACTAAGAAGTAACTTCTCAGCAAGTCTCGGTTCTCGTGTAACCCAAGAAAGCATGCATTAAGCAATGGAGTGGTCAATATGTGGAACAGTTTGCCTGAGGGCGTTGTGTCTGCAGCCAGTGTCAATCAATTTAAGAATAGGTTGGATATTCAAATGAGAGACAGTAATATGGGCCTATCAGCTTAAGCTGCCTGCCCATTATCAATAATAATAATAACTCCGGAGCTAAATCGACCTGTGAGTCACCCCAGACTGGGAAAAGGGCATCGAAGGCCAGCATGTACTGAAGCAGGACAAGAAAATGGAAGATTGAAGCAATCCGTCGAGATAGGATATCTAAATGTCTATTATATGGAAACAAAAATGATGGCAATGAAAAAATGATATTATCATAAATAAAATCTACGATTGCGTAGTAAATAAAAATCTACGATTAGAAAGACTTATGCAAAGTATGTAATTTTTAAAAATATATTTTGCCCAAAGCAATGAACAGGAAACTTTTTACGCTGAGACGACTTGAGAGTCTCAGATATGATATAAAAATGAAATTTTCAAGTCAAGTTCAGCACAATTGTCTGATTTAGTGGATAGCCTAATAATTATTTTGTTTTCAATCTAGATTTCTACATTTGTCTCTGTATGCAATCTAGAACAGTATAACATAGAAAATATAATACAAAATTCAATTTTCTTTTTTAATATACATATACAACACACAAGTTTACTTACATACAGTTTTTTAATTGGTTTCAACTTTTCTTTTTTCTCAAGTGCCTGAGTGCTGCCATTTTCTTTAGTTGGTGCAATAACCTGTGATTCGGTTTCATCTTGCTCTTTAAAGTTTCTCAATGGTAGCTTCTTAAGTGCTTCTGCTTTAATACGCGCTTGCTTTAAATTAAAATTATAATGACTGATTATAAATATCTCCTCCAAAAATTAAATTACGATTTGTTTTCATTTAAAGGGTATCTTATAATTAGAAGATAAAAAAATAGTGATTTATCAAAGGTAAGTTTGTTGGTAAAAAAAAAACTTCCCTTCGATCGCTCACTATATTTTTATTTTTCAATTTTTCTTGTTTCTGGTTCAACTTATACACAATATTGTACAAAGTAAAAATATAATAAATATAAATTTTTTGCTTCAATCATCTGTCTGGGAGTTAGGACTTCCGCAAACGATGAATGCCATCGCCCGTGCACCGATATACGTGGCTCCTCCCACTCCCACTACCATGTTTAGTGAAACTTTTAAAAATATTTAATTTTCAATAAAAGCCGCTTCAACCATATATCAATATTCTATATTTAATATAATTTTTGCATAAAAAATTCGTGAAAAATCTAACAATTTTTGGCCCAACAAGGCAGAAACCTTCCTTATGTGATCTAAAATGTATTGTATTTTTTTTTTGTTGATGTTTATAGTTTTAACTTTGTGGTTGGACATAATTATAAATTTTAATTAAATAACTTTGTATAAACCACTTAAATAATGACTCTACGTCTACCGGTTTCGATACCACCGTATCTTCATCAGGACTGACGTACAACTGACTATCCATTACCTATCCTAATAAACAAATCAATTCTGAATGGGGGTGTGGCTACAGCTATGGTGGGGGTAATTGAGGGATGGACACCGAAATGGGAAATATATCTAGTAGTATGGCTATTCATGAAATTTATCTGATTATTAATAATGTTGGGTTTAGTGTTGAGGCTCTTTTTTATTTCTAGTATCTCTAAGTTATCTAATCCAAAGCCTCTATTATTTATATGTAGAATTTCGATGCTGTTTTCCTTTTTAAAAGTGTGGCCTGTTTCTAAAAGGTGATTCGCGAACTCGGAAAAGATATTGTAATATTGTATTATTTAGAATTACGAATCACCGGGGTTTATTAATTATCAATGCTAATCTATTATGAAATTACATTTGGAAGTTGTGGTTTTTTAAAATTTCGAATTAAGGTGAATTTCGAGTTATCGGGGTTTGAATTAACAGGGTTTTACTGTATTTGTGTTTCCACCTAATCCATGTAAAAAAATTCTATATTTAAATGCAGTCAGTTTAATACTTCACCTGTCAATTTCACATCCTGATACTCTCGAAATTTGAGTAGTAAAATATATCTTAACTCAACAGTTTATGTTTTCCATAAATTTTATTGATCAAATAATAAATTCTCATTAAAAAAATAAAGCAGACACAATTTTTTTATAATGAAATTAAAATATTTGAAAGTGTATTTTAATTAAGTGATAGAAATCCTTCCATTTAAGAAAGACAATCGAATTAGTATGTGTAAGCAGTGCGTACGACGCACATTGTTTCTTTGTGTTGGTGTTTATACCTGTAAACACCAATACGAAACGAAACACCAACGAAACAAAGTGCCTCGTACGTACGGCTTACACATTTAACTGTAATTTCAGATATTTTATACACACCGTATGTATTACCGAGAAGCGAATCTCGATGTTTCGTTGGATACTTAGGTCCGACCTCCACCTCCGCAGGTAAAGGTCGTCCTCCTGATGACGTTGGATAAGTACCCAACGAAACATCGAGATTCGCTTCTCGGTAATACATACGGTGCGTATAAAATATCCAAAATTACAGTTAAATATGTCTAACGACCGTAATAACAACCTTAACTCTTTAATGGCTTACACATTTTTTTATTTTTTTATTTATTTAATATATAGTACAAATGCAGTTCTTATATATTTACATATTAGATTAATATTTTTTAAATACTTTATAGTCATGTAGGACCTCATCAGTGAAGAGAAGCTCTTGAGTCCGATGAGGGAGCCACAGTTCTTATTATAATATAGAGGTAGTATATACAAGTTATTTATTAATATGATAAAAAAAGATAAGTTGATAATGAAAGTATTGGAGTTATTTTTAAAAAAGCTATAGATTTAAATGATTTATGAATTTAAGTTTGATTTTAGGAAAATTTTAATTTTTTTGATTTGCTCTGAAGGGTTACTGATGCATCGTATCTCGATAGGTAAGTTATTATAGTAATTAATGGCTTTATAAATATAGTGATGCTGCATTTGGGTTGTTTTACATTTAGGCATTATAAATTGGTTTCCATTTCTCATAAGTTTGAAATATTCTTGGTTTTCTGTAAGGTTTTTTCTTTGCATATTTTTAATATGGAAACTTGCTTGAAAATATTTGCTATATATATATATACTAATATATATATACTAATTTGATTGTCTTTTATTAAATGGAAAGAGGTCTACATGGATGATAATATATAATATATTTTTTATGCAAATACAAGCTTGATTTAGAAATGGATTAATGAACGGCTTGCATTAGGTTTATTTAGGATACCTCACCTCTATGTCCTCCCGCTGCTGCCGAGCACAGTCGCCTCTCAATCTGGAACTTGTTGTGCTTGTATAGAGAGAGCTGGAAGGCTGGTGGAAGAAGTCTGCAAAATCCTCACCAGCAGGGTAAACACGTCTACAATTGAAGGATATATTACAAAATGTTAGTTAAAAATAGTAAGTTAAAATTATAAATTCACATTTCGTTTGTAATGCTTAAGTTGTGGTTATTTAAAACATATTCCTTTATTAAACCAAATTAAGTATATTATGTACTTAGAACAAATGTGAAGGAAAAATATTTATTTAAAAAATAAACAGAGATGCTACCAGGAACAGTAAAGTGGGACCCAACACAGATCCTGGGACGTTCTATGAGCAAAAGCTCCCACATCAGTCCTACACTTTCGCCATCCAGATTGGCATTATTTTAATGCTAAAGCAATTTCCTCTCTACGACGAAGCACTTGTGCAACGTGGCAAGGAAACTGCACTAACCACTTCACTGTCTCTGGGATGCATTATGAAAAGTGCAATTCATTAAAAAATTCTACCAGTAACAGTTAATGTCCTTAATCACAGAATCTCTGTAAGAAATAAAAGCTCTTTCAAAAAATGTTTTTCCAGGAGGTGAGAAAATAACAACCCATTGTAGAAAACTTCCAGAAATGAAGCTATTTTATATATCAGGTCTGGAACCCAGGGTACGCTATACACAAAAGCAAAATTGAAAGCATCCAATACAGATACTGTACATTAAATAACTGTGGAAAGTTCTTTAATATACAGACATTATATTGCTGTAGAAATGAAGCAGATTTTGTTATTTAAAGTCGCACACAACCTAGTTGATATTGTTGATCTTCTTCAACGTCCATCATTTCATATGCAAAATAGCAACAGCGAACAGTCACTTACTTTTCATTTTCCCCTTTTACAAGATCAGCTCTCAACAAAACTACTTCTACAGATCCATAAATTTATTTAACTTATTTCTTCTTCAAAAATAGCAAAATAATTTTGTGACGACATTATTAATATAATTAATAAAATAAACTTATTTTTCACCACTTTTTATTTCCTTTCTTTTAACTCGTGACATCTGCTTGCTTGTTTTCTTGACAAAAAAACTTTGGATCGATCTTTAACCCTTTTCCCGTGATCCAATCAAGCTGAAACTTTGCAAGCATACTCGTGGCGACAATCAAAAAGATCTAACAAATTTTCATTAAAAAAAAAAAAAATTATAGCATAATTTTGGATTTTTAGATATTTTAATGGTTTTTTCAAATTGGAATCATTACAAAAGTACTACCAACGGTGCCGGCGGCTCGATAACGTCACGGAATATTTAAAATTTGAATTACTCCATCGGTAGGTATAATAGGTACTTCACTACGAACTTCGAAAATTTATGACAATTGGTTCATAGATGACAGCACACTTCGGTTTTTTGGGAAGAAATCAAATAATAAAGAGAAAGAGAAGAGAAAAAGAAAAGAGAAGAGAAAAATATTTTTAGAAATTTTTGACATAGATATTTGTCTAGACATGTTTCATTTTCAGTCAATCAATTATTACATGTTGGTAAACTTAATTTACAAAGAAAGGGAGTAAAATAAAAACTTGGTTTTTATGGGTTAGTTTTTTTATATTAAAAATATCAACATGTTTCAAGGCCTATGGCCCCTTCTATATGTGTACATATACTTTATTATTATTCGTTTTCCATATATAACTTTTTTAATATTTTGATTGTCTATACCTCGATTTTTGAATTTAATTTTTTGTTAGTATACAATTGTATCCTGACGAAGGGGCCATAGGCCTTGAAACATGTTGATATTTTCAATATAAAAAAGTGGTGAAACTAAGTTTATTTTATTAATTATATCATTCAACTTAAATTATAACCATATTGATATTTTTAACTCAACTATATAGGACATAAAAAGAATTTTAATTTGACAACTGCACCCAAACTAGTTCACTCAATTTATTTTCTTATCTATTCCCATCCTTCCTCCCTTTAACCTACCCTGTGTTCCCCTCCATCCTCCCCACACCTCCTCAATATAGCTTGTAACCTAAAATTCTCTTATTCATAATTGGCATAGTTGAATGTTTTTTATTATCACAAGGGTATGTTAATTTTAAGATTGGCTGTTAATTTTCCCAAAGATTAATAAATGAAAATAAAATAAAGGTCACACAAGTTTTCTTCATAAATGGCTTTTATATGTTTAGTGAGCTGTTTTGAACGAAATATTAATGAAAAAAATATGGAATGGTTCTTTTTTAAATGACTTTTTAAGGTCAGTTTTGGTGAAATGATAGTGATTCCGATGATGGACTGCGATGGAATCTGAAATATCAGTCAAAGAAAATGACACAATGATTTATTTTGTTTACTAACCGGAAATTACCAAGGTGATCTTCTTCCCACTGTACCTGTGCGAGCCACGGAGACTTCTCATTTTCTTTGAGTAACTCGCTTTCAACATTTTTTAAGCGTTCAATCATTCCCCTATTGGATAAAATGAAATAAAACAGGTAAACGTGGTGGTCAAGATTTCATGTTTCATGATCGACTACTTTACATGGGACATATTATTTATGTGTGTATAGTTACTGCTGCCATCTCTGCTCATTAATAATTCATTACTGTTTCCATGAAGTAGGTACTACAATTCAAAACAATTAATGGGCCAAATCAGGGCCTCATTCTTTTTGGGCTACCTTCATGCTGTCTACCTGCTTAGAAAACAAACAGGTCCATTCCCCTTGATTTGCGTTATTATAACAATCATGTCTTGACCGTTATTCAATAACATTCTTTGTCAATTTTAACATGATGAATATTACATACAATGAATGCTCATGTTTTTTTTTAATTGGTAGAAATCAGTTTATTTCGTAAACATCTACCAAGGGCATGCAGTGAGAACAAGAAGCGTGACCTTTATTTAAACAATATTTGTAAAAAAAAATCTAAATTAAATATTTATCCGGCAGAATATTATGAAATATTAAAATCTGAATATGTTAATTATTGTGATAGGAATTTTATTGAGTCCAAATAGTTAAAATTCAAATTAAATTTGTAATGCTTAAGGAATGTTTTTTTAACATTTTCAATTCTGTTAATATTAAATTTATACATTATGTGGGTGACCATATTGTCGAAAAAATTCAAGGTGAGGTTTATGCTGAATATACGGTACTCATATTCAATGCGAAAACTGAGGAAGTAATCGGCTATGTAGTTAATAAGGAATCAAAATTTTGAAGAAAATGGTAACATAAATGACAATACTGAACTATCATTAAACTGGTACATACCTACATATGTTAATGATAGCCCGGAATTCCCATTTGTTGGGAACATTATATTTTATTCTGAATATACATATATTCAATGCGATCAAATGAATGATGAAGAAGCAATCGGTTACTTAGTTAATAAGGAATCAAAATTATGAAAAAGATGGTAACATAAATGACAATACTGAACTATCATTAAACTGGTAATTACATATTTTAATAATTTATGGTGGTCAGTAAACAGCGAATATTAGAGAACTTACTTCTGTGACTTTTGAAGTAATCTTTCTTTGATCCTACGCCGATCTTCTTCAAGCACTTTTCTCCTATCGCACTGCCAGATATTCAATATTTGGAATGTATCAGTCAAGAGGCTATCCTTAACCTCCCTATCCAGATTTGTTTCAGTATGAAAACTTGGTGAGTGATTTACCTGTTTTAAGTGTTAAAAATACAAATCATGGAGAAAAAACATTCAATAGTTTGCTTTTCTCCCTAACTCAAATATTGAAATATTTCAGAATTAGAGCCATAAATAAATGTTTCAATTTCAATTTTGTTACATCTCCCTAGGAGAAAAAATTTATGTAAAAATTTGGTGATTTTTTACAAGAAGGTGATTAATTATTTAAATTTTGTTTTATTTGCACTTATTAGGGTACCTATATGTTCAGCTATTATTTTACTTAAAAAAAATTGCAAAAAAACACAAAATGGGCCATGTTTTTTTCTATTTCCGTAGAACCCCTCCTATGTGACTGACATGCAACTTTCCCCGACGCATATTTGTTTGAGACAGAAAAGAAAATCATGTATTTATTAAGAAAGTCATGTCAATCATGGAAGAGTTCTATGGAAATAGAAAAAAAAGCCATTTTATGTTTTTGCAAAATTTTACAATAAAATAATAGTAAATAAGTTCCAATTAAAAAATTAATGAAAACAAGTCAAGTTCTCCCAAGGTGGTGTAACCCCTTAATAGAGAAATTTTAAATTATTTATTTATAGGTCGACCTCTGAGGGATTTGGTATGACTATCACAGTCTGTAATAATCTGAATTCTTCTTTTATATGGAGCCAATAGTAGTGCAAATGAAAGAGAATATTTATTTTTTAGAGTCATACAAAACCTCTCAGTGGTTATACCATATTTATCTACTTTACTGTCATGTGAATACAAATTTTCACAATTTTTGTATCCTTCTCGTCAAGAGACCATTAACTCTAAAGATGCATGTACATGGATGAGAGTTTTATATCTCGTGATTTGTCATTAAAGGTTGATAAGTATCAGTTGTAATTATAATAACAATAATACTGCAGAAGAGATCCAAAAACGCATATTATGCGCAAATCATTGTTATTTCCATCTCCAAAATGTCTAGAAGAGACCAAGGCACACTAATGATTGTAAAGGTAATAATGATGATTATGATGAAGCGTTAGTTGTGGTATTCTACTCTACAAACAAAATACAATAAGAAACGACTTGTAGCTCGCTCTGTGCTCAACTATGTATGTACTGTCCTTTACGCGACTGTCCCAACAAATTTTATTGTGTACATGCGCTATTACTATTGTTTGACTATTAGAGTGTGTCCAAAAATAACAAGAGCAAGGGTAAAGGTCAGTATGTAATCAAAATTGAGTTATTTAATTACTATCTTTTTATTTTACGTATATATGGAAAAATAATGATCCTTTCATTATTTATCGACCTTTACCGTCAATGTATATTAGACATGCATTCTTATGCCCTAAAACTTTTGGGTATGAGTAAGACTATGCATCGTTAAACAATTTATAGTTGTATTTATAATCAATTAAGAAAAAAATTACCTCCAAAATATAGGGTTGTAAATTTTGATCCAAAAGAATATCGAAACCTAAGATTTCAAAACATGCGTGCATCTGAAATATTGGAGAAGTCAAAATTATAAACATATTCAAAATAATTATTAAAAAAATATATATTTAATCATGAAAATCACCGCATCGTGGGAAGGAAAGCAAGCTCTATAACTGTGTCGTAAAATAGGCCATGCAGAAATCACAGTCTTAACAATTGCTTGGTCAATGGAATACCACATCTTTTCTATGTCTACTCCTTGAGATTTTAGAAGTAGATTTAGCGTGGATATTTTACTGAAAAATAAATTTTCAAATCATTTATCACGCTTCATATAACATTAGACTTATTTTATCCAACAACACGTAAAACATACCGCTTACTTCCCGATTCATTATCTGTGACAAATGTTCTGCTATGCCTGTTGACAGCATAGTTAGTTAAATGCATGAACACATTAGTGGTATTATGGCTATTAGGGTCGGCATATTGGCTTGTAGCAAACCTGAAAAGAAATTCAATTAACTGTAGATATTTTGTATCTCAATCTAATTATTAGTAATGAATATATGGACTGCAAACCTAACAAGTCCTTCGTTGTATACGAACAGTCTTAGAGGATCACATGATGTAATTAGAGTGTAAACACGAATATCAAATTTGTATCCGTCTATTAAATAAGGCTTAGAAATATATTGCTGGCAAATCAGCCTCTCGGAAATCTTCAAGTCTTTGAGGTTTTTAGTAAGAAATATTCCACGTCCTTGGCTTCCGCATTCAGGTTTTATGATGAATGTTTTATTCTTGTGCAATTTATTGTAGTTTAAAGCGTCGTTCAATCTTAAATAAGAAATATAATATTTACAAGTCATTATTGGAACTAAAATATTTTACAATTGGTAAAGCTGGACACAATAAACGTGGCGATTTCAACTTACTCAGTTGGCAAACACCAAGTTTTCGGAAAGAAGTTGTAGTCCTTTGGGAAACATTTTTGCATACGGTTTAAATTTCGAGCAAGGAGATCTTTCCTGTAAGAAAATAACAACATTTTATATTTTAAAATAAATTATAGATGACTCACAGAGACATTTTTTATACTGTGGAAAAAGTATTTTTTGGTCATAAGTACAAATTGTCATAAGTCAAACCAATGTAACCGGATATTGATACATACATATTGATACATCCAAAGTACATTTTTGAGAATAATTCTTGGAGTTTATGCAACAGTGAGTCATTATGCAATATATTGTATTATAGTAAACCTGCATATCTCTAACATTCCAGGAAAATGGTTAATCCTCTGAAATCGTTTCATTTCCTTAGCCCTTTCCACTGAAATGCTCATGTCTGTCCAATAAAAATTCCAGGCATCATCTTCAGAAACTTCCCTCATTCCGTAGGACGACGCCACCCGACGTACAGAAGCGTAGCGACAATTTGAAATACAGATTGTGATTCTGCGTCTCCGCCTTTTTTTGCGAAGTAGTGTTTTGGATGAGTCATTTTGATAATCTAGAAATAAAAATATATTTTAAAAATTTGATAAATTTAGATATTAAAACATTTGTATGGTTTTTGATGATTACATTGACATTTTTTCAGTTTTTTTTTAATTGAAATCTTTTAAATACTCAATTTGAACGGAATGCCATATGACGGTATATATCCCACTAACCCATTGACGTACCCATCGTCACCTTAGGTTACTTAAGACCTAATCATTATGTCCCCTTGAAAACACAATTTATAAGCATTTTCTAAGATTTTCATAAATATTTTTTTACAACACAGTACAAGACTTAATTTCATTTTAGAAAATTTTATTAATAGACCAGTTAATATAGTTTATAATTATCTGTACAATACATGATGATGATGTTTTTTTTTTTCAAAAATGTTTTCATTTTTATTAACAATCTCAGGGGTGTTCTACAAAATATATATTAATGCTTTAGTGCACTCCTCTTCATTAAATGCATATTCTGTTTGATTATTTATCCTCCACGGAGAATAAAATTGTAGAGATGAACTAAACCTCTTTTTTAGGTGAGGGGATTGGGACACAGCAGAAGTCCCCCTTCGCGTATATTGAAAATATATTTATATTGCAGATAAAGTATTTCTTCTTGCATAATTAAATCCCTTAGTAAACCAAACTTATTTTTTACAATAGACATTGTTTTTTTAAATTTCATTTCAAACTGAGTAAAAAAGTCGTTCTTTAATAAAGCGCGACTTATTTACTAAGACATTATACTATTTTAGAATATTTAATTTGACCTTTTCCTAATTGTTACAGAAAATTAAAAGCATGTAGAATTTTTCTTAAGCAAATCAAATTTTTGGACCAGAGTGTGTACCAAGATATTTACATTATTTCATGTCTCTGTATTTTGGTAGTCTGTGTGTTACAAAGTTTTACCTAATGTACACATCTGGTAAATGAGGCCTAAAAAGTGATACATATGGCATCTTCAAAAATATTATACTATGTATAATAATTCAAATATCACAAAAGTTATGCACATGGTGCGACTTCTGAGAATGTTGAGAATTGTGGTCATGAACTGGAAATTGTGTTCAAATTAACATACAATGAATGCATTAAAGTGCTAAGGTTAGGAATGATTAGTGAAGAAATTATAATAATAAATTATTCTTATTTTATACGACTAAACATTATTATCCCATAGACAATGGCAAGATTTTGGTGTGAGTAGGTATTGATTGAAAACTATATTTTTAGATGATTTTCCTTCTTTTGTAAAAAAAAAACACATATTTCATGTCTATTGTCTTTGTATAATATATGTATATTCAAAATTGAAAGAATGCATGGAAATACCTAAAGTAGTTGTTGAATCCAATGTAGATTTTTGGTCAGATGTAAAAATGCAGTCTGATATGAGTGATCCACTATCTTCCGACTGATAAGACTTCTAGCAAAAGAAAGTAGAATGAGAAAAATATTTTCTTATTAATTTTTTGCATAAAAAATATACACAAGCTTTGATAGAATTGGCTGCATTACATAACTACTGGACACCAATGAGCATGTTAAGACTATGCAGTTATCATTGCAGCTTCAAAATTGTTTACTTATTTTAATCAGATGAACATTTTATTACTTAACACTTTATATATTTTTTGTTATACTTTTGCTTTTTAATAGAAAAATTTATTCTCTTCAGTTGGCAATTCTGTTCTATTAAATGTTCAGCCAGTGTTGCAACTATGTATACAAATATGCACTCACTAACATATATTTAGCTCCAAAACACAAATAACCTGGTATGGGTATAAATATACAGGGTGTACCAGAGCTAGCAGCAGAAACTTGGCTGGTAGATTCCTGCCTATGTTATGAGTCTAAAATGTTCAAGCAACCATGACCTAATATCATAGTTATGGAGATATGCAGTATCAAAGTTTGCATTTTTTTTTCAATATTTCTGGCTTATTTTTATGCAAAAAGTTGAACTATGTTTTAATGGTGGGTTTAATTGGCACAAACATTAAAAACTCATTAGCGCCGAACAAATGCCAAACCCCCGCAAAAACAGATAGAATTCAAAGAAATAATATGCAAACAAAGGACCACTAAATTTTTCAAACTGAATTTTACTTGGCTCTGAGCTGTCGGCCTTAAACAATATGTTTTCACGAACGTGTAAGAGCGACACTTTAGTAACTAGTCACCCCCCCGAAGATGAACAGTGTGATCTGTTTGAAACGTCGGGAGTACAACGGTCCTTCTCAGGACCAACTCACGCGAGATAACTGAGAAAATTTACATCTTTTATATTCAACCCGTAAGAATCTCAAAGTTAACATATATATAAAAATATATATATCTCAGCTCTCTGTCCAATTAATATTTCATGCAGTAGTCCGGTTAATTTTTTTTAATAATTGGTAAACACCAGAAAAAATACATACATACATACTTTATTAAATAGATAAACATTTTTTATTTAAATTATTTATATTTGAACACTAGGCACATGATAAATTTAAACGCACTGTGGTGTTCATCAGACTAATAAATTCAGATTATTCATTTATAATTCCGATGAATGAAATAATAAAATAAGGTAAACAAAAAGTATTTATAATAAATAATACAAGAATAATGACACAACATTTTAGAAAGAAAACCAACAAGCTATTTATGAAATAGGTACTTTAAAAAATGGTGCAATATTTTGTTATGAAATTTTCTGTATTCAATCTTTTTCATTTTCAACATTACAAATTAATATGTAGGTTTGTATATATTATGATGTAGCATTGCCGACAAGCTATTTCGTTTATTTAAGAAATACTCCTCAGACTTACATGTACTTCATGCACTGACAGCCAGAAGCTATTGCAATAAAAATAGGAGTTCGTTCGATTAATTAAAATTTAAAATTGTACTTCATATAGCTAGAGTTCTAAACAGGATACACATTGCTTTGTGGAAGAGGTATATTGTAAGTAAAAATCGAAATGTCTGTTGACAATAACATACAAGTTTATTTAATTAAATAAAAAATAAGAATTTGCTTTCTCACAGGTTTATTTTACTTATTTTAATAAGAGTTTGATTTCATTAGTAAAATTAAAAAAGGGACAAAAGCAAAAAAAATGAATAGGAAACAGGAGAGTGGATAATGGTGAGAGGCCCGCAAATATGGGGTATTTAGCAATCTCGATCATTTATTGTTTTTGAGTTTTTTTCTAAATTAACTTTAAATATCACATACATTTTTAATGAAATTCATCATAAGTGCAACGACCCCATTAGAGAGATGAGAAGGAATAAGTGTAGCCATTACGCTTATTTTTTCTCATCTCATCATTAAAAGTGTAATTAATTGAGTAAAGGCCGGTTGTTTCAAGTTGGATTAAAGTAAGTGTTCTTTTAAGGCATAGATTTTTACGTTCTCCACCAATCAGGTGATCCTTTTTCGTAAAAATCTATGCTTTAATTGAACGCTTACTTCAATCCAACTTGAAACAACCGGTTTCAAGTTGGATTAAAGGCCCGGTTGTTTCGAGTTGGATGAAAATAAAAGTTTGTTTAAAGCATAGATTTTTACGGAAACTGATCATTTGATTGGTGGAGAATGCAAAAATTTATTCTTTAAACAAACTTTTACTTTCATCCAACTTGAAACAACCGGCCCTAAGGAAGATGTTATTTTAAATGTGACTTACTTGTATATTATCATTATGATATTTAAGTTAGACATTAATATGTACTTTATAAATTGGCACAGTGAAACAAGTTTTTGAAAAAAGGTTGTCTAATAATGTGTAACAAAAGAAAAATATTGGAAAAATTAAAAATTATTTAACGAAGTATATTCGCTAACTGTTACACATAATTTTAATTTTGAACCATTTTTATTTTCTGTAATACAATTAAGAGTAATTTAAATAATTTAGTTTAATTTGAATTACAAATGAAATTTTTTTAATTATAAAAATTTATATGAATAAATATAAAAATGAAATATATATTATTCAATAAGAGTATTTTTTTAACAGATGATTTATGCAGATGCATGCATGGAACGCGCTTATCAATATTCTTACTATTATTACTACATGTGGGTGTCTTACCACTAGACCAACATGTACATCATTATATTGCATCTGCAGTTGCCGCTCTAATTTTAATATTTCAAGTATATTTTGTCATTGTAAATAGCAAAAATATAACAGATCACATAAGGGGAAAATATCAATAAATGTACAGATCTGCGCAGCTGGAATCTGGTGTAAAAATACCCATTCACATGAATTGATCAATTTGTGATATTTTCAATCTTATTTTAAAAAGACAAGTAGAGATACCTACCTATATTTATTTTATTTATTGCAAAGCACTAACTATTTATTATATTTGCATTATCATCCCCCAAACAAGACTTCACCTGTTCTTAAAATGTTTTGTAATAATGTTGTCATTTAAATTGTTGAGATCATAAATAAATGCCTGCTATGTTTTTATATTTTTATTCTTCAAGGTGGTTATTTGTTCTAGGCATCAACTAATACTGCGGCAATCGTGATTTGTCCGATACACAATTGTTCCTTTACGAATACACACATTATAAATTTTCCAAGTCATTTTATACAAAATTGGTGTTTGGACAACACTTCAAACCTATCCCTGTTACTAAAGTTCTGACATTGCAGCTTTAAAGTAGGCGGATGCTAAGCATTGCAAGAAAATTTAATAGTGGATCAAATGGAGTCCAAAATGGGCTGTGAGTAATTATGCAAAGCACAGCCCTTTGAGACTTTTAAATGGTTGAATTGTGCTCCACCCCCTTCAATTATAAGATAATTAAAAAGTATAATTAAAATTTTAATTAACTAAAAACTTCGTTTAAACCACTTGAGAGAAAAATTACGTCTACTGGTTTCGATACCACTGCAGTTTCATCAGGGTGGATGTATACAAATAATGGTATTGGCTTTAGTGTTCCGGCATTTCTTGATTTCTAAAAATTCTAAATTATTCAATCCAAATCCTCTATTATTTCAATGAAGAATATTAATATCATTTTCTTTTTGTGTGGCCTGTCTCTGAAAGTTGGTTCGCAAATTCCGAGTAGTTACTATTAAGAATTTAACTAGTTCAACATTATTAAGAAAGTTATTAGTTACTATCATTTTATCTTAAATGTTCCTTTACTCTAACATTAAAATTACATGCCGTTTTTTAATGATTTTGCGAGTAAACTTTGTCTTCGAAATATATTGCGAGTTCACCTAAGCTATTGTTTATTGCTTGTGCTATCAGTGTTGTGCTAAGTACTTGCTAGAAATTCTGTGTCGAAAACTGGCTGTGTCTGTGTATTTAGAACAAACAAGAAGTTACACATGTTTGACTGGCATCTTAAGAAAATACTATGTGCGTACGAGGTGTTCCCACCAACATTATGTACTTTAATATGCCTTTTGCTTATTTTTTGAATAAAAGAAACTATCTTGTGCTAGATCCATAAATTTTGCAATGAATTCTTAAAAATTCTGCACAATATTTCGGTTCAATGACTATAGCCATTATTAATACATACCTCGTCAGTATTGAGCAGGTTGTATACTCTTGGTGTTTTCTCTTGTAGTTTTACCTGAAAAGTGCTTCATCATATATGGAATTGAAAAAATTGTACAACTTTTTATTTAAACCTGAGGATAGTGAAATGAAAATGAATTAAGAGTACTCAAATTACTCAAATATCTAAACGAAAAAAATAAGCATAGTTTTTTTTTTTTAGGAATGCGAATACAAAAAACGTGTTGCTTCAATATTTTTACTATTTTCAAACTAAGCTGTGCTATGAAAATAGAAGTAACTTGCTGGTGTCCTGGAATGGGGCTCGAACCACCGACCACAAGATCACTAGGCAAACGTCATGACCACTATATCAACCCTATTTGCTTTAAGTATAGCTACTATTTATTTGCTTTAAGTATCTCTATAGAATGTCTTAGATTTGTAGAGAATTTGTGTAGATTTGTATAGAAAATATATCGATGTGAGGGAGTGAAGTCAAGGGGGGGTCATCTTTGCTACCCACCGGGTCCTAAAGAATTAGTTTGCAAAATTTGAGTACGATCGGTCAAACATATTTTATGAAAAATATATCAGGGGAGGGTTGGAGGGGAGGAATGTCACTTATCTTACCCACCAGGTCCTAAAGAATAAGTATACAAAATTTGGGTCAGAACAGTGAAACAGTACAGATTTGCATGGAAAATATATCAAGGGGAGGGGGTAAAATGGGGGGAAGGAAATGTCACCTACATCACCCACCGGGACCCAAAGAATACATGTGCAAAATTTGATTGAACAGTGTAAATTTGTACAGAAAATATATCAGGGGGTGGGAGTGGGTTGAAGGGGGAGGGCTGAATAGGGAGAGGGAAATTTCATATATCGTCGGCTTAGGGTGTAAAACTGCTATCTACACATTTTAAGTAGAATAGGTTTTTGATATCATTGGAAAGAGAAAAAAAAACTGCATAGAGTATGATAAACAGCTAAATCAATATCGAAATATAAAGTATGCTTTTTGAACGAAACGTAAACCTGCTATTTTAAGCGCGCAAAATACTTAAAGTGAAAAGCTGCTATCTCCATATTAGTGTGTCATTTTTGTACTGAGAAGTTGTGACGGCGGTGCGTATTTGTGAGCGCTCCGTGTATTTTGTTATTTAATTAAGCAGCCCCGCATTATTAAAGGCAGGTACAAATGTAAGGATACAAAAGGAGTTATGAAATGCATTATGTCACTGAAGAATGCCGACAAAAGATTTTTCATGATTTTTGGAAGCTGACATGGGGGCAAAAAAAACTTTTGTCGATAATATGGTAACTTTGTATATGAATTAAAAGGAAAACTACATCACAAAGTAAATCGAGAAGGGCCCAGAGTCTTTTTTACTATTTAAAAGTTGATGATACGTTTTGATCAGAGTATGTAGAACTTTTTTTTAAATACTACAGGAATCGGCCAATGGACCGCTCTCAATTGGAAGAGCTCTAAATCTATAGAAAATATAATGAAATCTAGTCGTTCAAAACCTTTTTAAGAACGTATAGAGCTTCATGGATTTTTCGATTCCTTACCTGTTATGAAATCTCACTACTGCCGGGCGACAACCAACAAAAATTATTTACTACCGGGATGGTTCTCTAAACAACGGCTTATAATTTCTATCTTAAAGATTGGCGCGAATCTCATTACGTACGACTACTCTCGATTACAATATTTCATGAAGTGTTTGACATGAAAAATATCGGATTATTTCATCCCAAGAAAGATCAATGTGAAAAATGTGCAGCATATTCTCTGGGCAAAGTATCTGATGAGTACTACAGGATTCATGTAAAGAGGAAAGATGAAGCCAGAAAAGAAAAGGAGATTGACAAAAATACAGAATCGAATGTATTCTCGGTAGATTTGCAATCAGTCACTGATCCCAAATCTAATGTTAGTAGTTTTTACTACAAAATAAAGCTGCAAGTTCACAACCTAACATTTTACAATGTAATTAATAAAGACGTGTTTTGTTTCATTTGGAATGAAGTTGAAGGAGGAGTTAACGCTGAGAAGTTTGCCAGTATTTGGTTAGATTTTATAGAAAATAAAATTTTACCAGCAGTCTCAGCTGAATCCAAATTAATTTTCTACAGTGACGGATGCTCATACCAAAATAGGAATAGCACAATGGCAAATGTTCTTCTGAACATTTCAATTATCTGAAATATAGAAATAGAACAAAATTTCCTTGAAGTAGGGCATACATACAGGGCAAATGGAAAAAGACGGTATGCATTCCAGTATTGAACGGTCATTAAAAAATAAAAATATTAATGTTCTTGCTGACTATGTAGCCATTTGCAAAGTAGCGAGAAAAAAACCGCACCCATGTGTTTTTTATTTTAATCACAATTTTTTCAAAGCTTTTGGCAATATTCAGTTTTTTAACAGCATCCATCCTGGTCGTGACAAAGAAGATGCAAAAGTTACGGATATTAGATCACTGAAATATGCTCCTGATGGTGAAATATATTTTTAATAAAATTTTAGTGATCCTTGGAGAAATTTACCACAAAGAAAATTGACAGTTGCAAAACCATTAGAATGGACACAATGAAAAATCAACACGATTCCCGGAGAAAAATAACAGCGAGAAGATTTAATGACATGCAACAACTTAAATCTACTTTACCGCTTGATTATCATCAGTCTTAAGAAAACTTACCACACGAGTAACGTAAATTAATGTAATTATTGAGATATTTGTTTGAATTTTATTGGTATGAAAACCTGCTATTTACATTTCATTGTTTACTATTTAAGTGAGAAAACCTGCTATAATATAAAAACTCTAATTACTAAATAATAAGCTACTGAATATTTCAATACATAAATGAGCTTGTAAAGACCAGGATCATACATTCTTTCAACGGTATTTTCAGTTTTTCAATTGCAGTTATATTAGGTCCTTACATATGAAACTGGCGTTTAGCCGTTTTTGCAAATTTGATCTCAAATATCTTCTCTTTGGTTGGGAATTCCAAATCCAAATTTATACAGCTATTTACTCATGTATTTGTGTTTTGAAAATTATAATTCATTTGTTTTTTCCTCAATTGTTTTTTTCTTTGCGTCACTCAGTTTACAAAATGAAAAACTTGAAATATCGCGTTATTTACGAGTACGAGTTCCACCGTGGCACCAGTGCTGCAGAAACGGCTCGAAGGATTAATGATGTGTATGGCGACGGTGCCGCAAAAGAAAACACAGTGCGTTTTTGGTTCCAACGTTTTCGTTCTGGAAATTTCGACCTGCAGAACAAGCCCCGTGGACGGCCGGAGACCAAAGTTGATAATGAAGAATTGAAGGCTATTGTGGAAGCGGATCCATCGCAAACCACATCCGAGTTAGCTGCAGGCTGCGGTGTTAGTGATAAAACTGTTTTAATCCACTTGAAGCAAATTGGTAAGGTGAAAAAGCTTGAAAGGTGGGTACCTCACGAATTGAGTGAAGCAAATCAACAAACGCGCGTTGACTGCTGCGTTGCATTACTCAACCGGCACAATAATGAAGGGATTTTAAATCGAATCATTACCTGTGATGAAAAGTGGATCCTGTACGATAATCGGAAGCGCTCATCGCAATGGCTGAACCCTGCCGAACCAGCCAAACCATGCCCCAAGCGAAAATTGACTCCAAAAAAGTTACTTGTGAGCGTTTGGTGGACTAGTGCTGGTGTCGTTCACTACAGCTTTCTTAAATCTGGCCAGACGATTACGGCAGATGTCTATTGTCAGCAACTGCAAACCATGATGGAAAAGCTAGCTGCTAAACAACCGAGGCTGGTTAATCGCTCTAGGCCACTGCTGCTTCATGATAACGCTAGACCACACACTGCACAACAGACGGCTACCAAATTAGAGGAGCTTCAATTGGAATGTCTAAGACATCCACCGTACTCTCCGGACCTTGCCCCAACAGATTACCATTTTTTTCGAAATTTGGATAACTTCTTGCAAAGGAAAAAATTCAACTCCGATGGGGCAGTCCAAACCGCCTTCAAAGGTTTTATTGATTCCCGTTCGAATGGTTTTTTTAGTAAAGGGATCGATGAACTACCTATGAGATGGCAAAAGTGCATAGATAGCAATGGTACATACTTTGATTAAATAAATATATTATAATAAAAAAAAATCGGCTTTATGTTCCTCCCATACTAAACGCCAATTTCATATGTAAGGACCTAATATTTAATTTTTTTAAGTGTTTTTATTGTCCCCTGTATCTGCAGGTGCACTCCACTCTGGTGCAGATAGCAGGTTTACACCCTAAGCCGACGATATGTTATCCCCCAGGTCCTAAAAAATAAGAATGCAATATTTGGGTCAGATCTGTCAAACAGTTTAGATTTGTAGAGAATAGACAGACAGACAGACATTGAGTTTTATAGGTATAGATAAACGTGATCATATAAGAAGAAAGCCTTCCAGCAATGTGTACTACCTGTGGGTGTGAAATGTGGATACTCACGGATGCCATGATGTCAATAATCAACGTGGTCCAAAAATCTATGAAGAGATCAATGTCGGGAATTTCACTATACGACTGTAAGTCAAATTAAAGGATCATAGTCAACCCAAATTCGAAGACAAATTACACCAGAAGCTGAAATAGCAGTGGGCAAGGCATCTGATGAGGCGGGAAGTCACAAATAACGTTTGAAGTTGATTAAGATCCTAAGGTGACTGACCGGAAGGTGAAATGTGGATGGGCGAAGGGCCTGCTGGACCAATGACACATGGGCAATAGCCTGCAGACAGTGGACCCACGATAACAGCAACAGAGGCGCTTAAAAGATGAGGCATGCAAGGCACTCAATGATAATTGTATCGATATTGATCTATTCAAGGTTGGTCTTACCGTATTGAAAAGAATGCTATGGATTATATTGAGGGTCCTCAGCCAAAAGGGCATAAGGGACATTTTACCGAAAATTAGTTTTTTGGGGCTTTATACTCAAATTAATCTTAGTATTAGGCAGGACATGTGCCAATTACCACTCTAAACTTAGTTAGATATTTTAAGAAGGGCTTATGTGACGATAACTACAAAAAAAAAGCCAAAAAGGCCTTTGCTACCTTACGCCCTTTTGGATAACCGAAAAAATCACTGAGACCCCTCCTTGCGGCTTTTAACTGTCAAGGAATTCGTTGGTAAAGCAATTACACCCGTTATCGGAATAAAATTTTGAGAATATTTTTTGTCAGATATGCCATTTCTACTACTGCTTTCTCTAGATGTGTATTTGGATAATATTTTTTGGCGTCTATGATATCTATTTAAAACTTGTGATGTTTTTTTTTTATTATCTAAAATTCCTGATAAATTTTTTTGTTAAATTTAATTAAATTTGTATTTGGATCTCAAGAAACATTAGATTTTTTAGAATATTTGGTGATAGGAACTTGAAATCATGTGTTTTCCGTCAAGAGTTGGTGAATTTAGTTCTAAAAACCAAATTTAAATAATCAAACAAAAATAGTTGAGTAGAATCGAGACATTTTAAATAATAAATAGCCAGAATTTTAAGAAACAGCGACAACTAACACTGAAAGTGAGTAAAAGTTTTAATTATTTTTTAATTAATTGACTTGATTGGAAAATTTCCATGTGGTAAGTGAGTTTACACTGTGTTGAGCTAATAATAAGCTATGAACTCTTTTTATATTCGTAGACTAGTTGATGTTTGTACAAGGAAATTAATACATTATCTTTTGCTTCTAATTTGTCAGACAATCAAGGATCGGGAGATCCTGGTTAATTACAATTGCAAATTAAATTCGGCCATAAACGGGGAGGTATCTAATAATTATAAAAGTGATTTGGATATTTCATTTAGTGGATTCATTATCTAACGTAAATGAAACCGTACTCTAACATAATGAATAAATTAAAATAGGTAATGCTGGCTAACGAAAAGAAACCAAATTATCAACAAAAAAAATCTACACTGCGAGGGTGAACTTTAAGGTAAAGAATATGATGTATATAATAAAAAGCATTGATAAATCAAAGATAAAAGTGTAAAATATTCAATGCACTGAATTTAAAAGATGTTTCAATAATGTAATATGTTCATAATAATGTTTCAATAAATGTTCAAAAATAGCTTAACTGAGAGTCAATGTCGAAAAACTTTAAAATGTATCGGAATTTGGACGATCAACGAGACTTTCTTTTATCAAGCATTGACAGATTATCGGAAACAAATGAAGATGACGAATAATTATCAAACTTGATCTATCAAATTGATTTATTTTATCACACATGTTTTTATATTTGTAGCTGTCATCATTGGTTCATTTAATTTAGATATTTAATTTTCATTGTTTTATTATTCATGCTATTATCTGAAATGGTAAATTTACCTTTGATGCTATTTTTTTATACAGATATATATTTTGTAAATTGGAGAACAACTAAATAAACTAATAATAATAAATTATTACCATACAAATACGTAGGCATTAAGTGATTCCGGACCCATAATTTGAGATAGGCAGAAGGGCTTATGTGATTTTAAAAACTAAGTATTGCTAATTTCACAGAAAACTTATATTAATGAAGTGGAAAGTTTTATTAGCTACCATTTCTAAAAAACAAATATGGAGATCGTTTAATAATAAAATAAATATTGACAATTTCAGATCGACAAAACTTTCTTTTTACTCTCCTGTAAAGTTTGAAATAATCATCAATGCCCTTTTGGCTTTCCACCCTCGATATGTACTTCAAGCACCACTAAACTATTTCACCATAGCATTACTCGATTTAATGATTGATGACCTTGGAAGTATTAAATTCCTGACAGACATCCTCACCATTCAACCAATAGGCTTAGATTTACAATGTATTATTATTAACAGGATTTCACAAACGGGACTTTGTATAATATGAGAATACTTTTTAGAGTAAAAAATGTTCTCAGGTTTTCACGGCTGTTCAGAATCTTCTGTGAATAGTTTTCTGGGATATTCTGCCGTGTGTATGTGATCTTTTCGTTTCGGATCCCATTGCAGGGTCCATCATCAGGGTTGTTGTCCAGCCATCAGCCATGGATGAATATCAATCCTGATGATGGACCCTGCAATGGGATCCGAAACGAAAAGGTCACATACACACGGCAGAATATCCCAGAAAACTATTTACAAAAGATTCTAGAGTAGCTACTTCCACTTACTAATTTAACTTAATTTTTTTTTTTTAATAATTTAATTTAAAAATGTCGTCAAAATGAGGACTTAGATATTCGGTACACTAGTATAGTTATTTCATTTAAAAAAGATAATCGAATTAGTGTGTGTAAGCCATTCGACACACATTTTTTCATCCTGTTAGTGCTTATGGGTATAAATACCAACACAATGAAATTAATGTGCCTTGTATGCGCACAGCTTACTAATTCGACTTTATTAAATGGAAGGAGGTCTACCTACTATAGTAAAAAAGGTTAATAAAATGTTTACAACATAAAAAATAATAATACATTTAAAGATAAAATAAATTAAATAAATAGCTTATTTATATTTTTGACTTCCTACAATAATTATATAATACGATATTGCCCTGCAAAATACACATACTAGATCTGTCTGTGAAAACCTAAAGATATAGAGTATAAAAGGTATGTAGAAACAATATCAGCAGCGTCCGCTAAATATGCAGTTTTATAGAAAAGCAATTTATATTCCATTTAAAAAGTCTGTTGGTAACATAGCTGTCATAAACCTGTAGATTTTGCATAATAATAATAATAAAGGCTATAATAATAATATAATATAAGCGTAATATGTAGTAATAATAATGATAAAAGTTATGTAACAAATGTGGTGATCCATCTCTTTCCAAAAACATAAACAGCAGTTTTTTAAAGAACTAATCTGCTACAAATTCATAATTTCAAAATGTCACCGTATTTCAGATTCATGAGAGATGCATACCATTAACATCAAAACTGGCAGTGTCCAAATTTTACTGAAACAAAGTTGGCTATGCCCAAATGTAAGAAACAACAATGGCAGTGTCCATTACACAAAAGGTTTTTTTTAATAAAATTAGTAATTTTTAATTTTAAAAAAATGCTTGAAACTAGTAATCTCAAATGATTATTTTTTAACATATATAAGACTAGCTGTTCATACCCGGCGTTGCACGGTTGAGGATTAAGTTTAAAATAAATTTATGAGGATAAACAAAGGTTCAATTCGAACGGTATAGATTTGCATCGAAAATATATCAGGAGGAGGGGAAAGGGCAAAAGAATAGGGGGAAATGTCACCAATGTTAACCGCGGAGTCCTAAAGAATAATTTTGCAAATTTTGAGTCCGATTGGTCGAACGGTACAGATTTGCATATAAAATATATCAGGGAGAGGGTAAAAGATAAATGGGGAGGGAGTAAATGTCACTTTTTTTACCCGCCGGATCCTAACGAATAAGTTTCCGACTTTTGAATCCGATCGGTACAGATTTGCATTGAAAATATATCAGGGGGAAGGGAAGGGGTAAAATAATAAAGGGAAATGTCGCCTATGTTACCCGCCGAGTCCTAAAGAATAAGTTTCCAAATTTTGAGTCCGATAGGTCAAACGGTACAGATTTGCATCGAAAATATGTCAGGGGAGGGGAAGGGATAGGAGAATAGGGGGGAAATGTTGCCTATGTTACCCGCCGGGTCCTAAAGCGTAAGTATGCAAAATATGAATCGAATCGGACAAACGGTGTGGATTTGTATAAAGAACAGACAGACAGACATTGAGTTTTATAGGTATAGATATAAACAGAACAGGACGATTTTAAATATTTTTCCAGATTAAAAACAATTGAAATTGATATTGTTTCTATGTGCCTCTACTATACAAGTGTATTTAATGAAAGTACAAAATCAAGCTTTATGAAAACAATAAAAAAGTTAATTCTACGTGAATTAAAAAAAACTGGTACTGAATACCTACTTTAAAGATAATTTTTTATGTGATATTAGAAAATTATTTTAATCAGGTGTTTAACTAAATACTTATGAAATTGTTAAAAAGCAGAACTAGTACTGGTGATTGCTGAACATACATTGTTTAGTTTGAGAGAAAAATTAGTATCATTCAGTTTACTCAGTTGGACCTTTGAAGAAACTTGGGTCTTTGATAGTTTAAATGTAGGGTATCCATATTTTTCATATATTTGAGAATAAGTTCTATTCAAAGAAGTCGATTTATCTGTAAATATGACATAAGTATTTACAGAAATAAGGACATTTTTACTATACAATATAGAAATATTATTTCTAATATACTATTTCTAAGTTTAAAGAAAAAAGACAATAACATATTTTAAATAAGAAATATAAGTTATTAAATATGTTTACAAAATAAATAAAAGTTATAGAATTTAAATTAATTATAAGAATATAACATACTCGGAGGATTTGCAATTTTTAGTTTATAAATGTGATGACATTCTTGGCTGTTATCAACGTTATTTGAACGAGGTTCAAGTAGTTCTTCATCTACATTCTGCATTATTCATTCCAACGCATATGATATGTAAATTATGTATTTTAATTCAGCGAAAATTTTCTGATCATTTATAAAGAAATGTAGATATTCCTATAAAAATATTAAAGCCTATAAATGATGTTCAGAAAACTTTGAACACGCCTCTCGGAAAGAAAATCATAAAACACAAACAGAAAACAAAATGTTTAGTAAAAATTGAAATTTTATGTACAATTTATTGCCATCCAAATTTTTATTTCCATTCAAATGTCAAGCAATGCACCCATAGCAACAGTTATCAACAATTAACAATGATCGAATGATCGCGTTCATAATTTGAGTTGATATTTTTATGGCCTGTACACAATGGGCCAACCTTGCCTTGTCAATGGTTGACGGCTATCACACATTAGCGCATGACTCAATCTGCGTCTGCATTATCTTCTTTATTCTGTGGTCTGCATGTGGTCTGCATGCCTGGCGAAGCACTTGAGGTGGACGTAATCGCTGCCGCGGCAATTTATTTGTTTGTATTTGCAACTTCAAAACATTTAATTTTAGATCTTTAATTGGGCCTAAAATTCTTAAGAACAATCTAAAATATTGCGTTTATTATTATTATCTCGCCTGTCCCAATTAATATAATTAATAATTTCGTTGTCTGTAAGTGAATTTTTTAAAGTAAAATTGTTTACGTACATTTTTTTCCTTTTTGTAAGTAAATTTTTTACGTTTTTTTTATTTTATTAACGTAAAAAAAAAAACTTTTTTTCCTAATAATTTTTACGTGATTTTTTTTATTACTTAATTTTTTTCTTTTTTTTCTTTTCCATTTTTTTATTTTCATTCTTTAGAGTTAATTTTTTTCTTTTTAATATAAATAAATAAATACTTATTCCTTAATAACTGAGATGTAAAAGTACCTATTGTCATTTTTGACGGGTTATAGCTAGTTGAATATAATTATTATTTCTAAAAAATATATTTACTCTATGTATATTGTTTTCATTAGTGATGCAACGAATACGAATATTCGAATTTGCCGAATAGTAGATATTTACCGAATATTCGTATTCGCCGAATATCATCGCGAATATTAAAAACAAATTATTTATAACTGAACGCAACGTAAATTACGGTTTGGCTGTGCACCGTGTATCCGAACACACCTACGCATTCTAATATCGAGAATTCCCCTACGTTGAATGAATGGATTTATTGAGTTCTCAAGTTATCAATTGTTACTTGTTTCACAGCATAACATGAGTTCTTTCATCTAGTTTCATTGAGTTATTAATAAGTTTTGGTGCTTATTTCATGAAATGTTTGTTTTGTAATACGTATTGTTCGTTCCATTTTATTTCCGTTATGTGTAAAAGTGTTAACTCTTACAAAATAATTTCAAATTAAATCTAAAAACATGACCTCTCGTAAGCGTGAATTTTTTTTATTTTATTTTCGTTTTCATATTTATTTTTGACCGCTGGGAATTTATAAACGGATAAAAGAAATGTAAATTTTTAACAAAAATTTACCACCGGTAAATTTAAATTATTAAATCTCTTAGTAATAAAAGAAGAGTAGTGTATTATTTATTACCTTGTTGAATTATTCGTATTCGTATTCGCTTAATAGTAGGCTTGATATTCGTATTCGTATTTGTATTCATGAAAATAGTATTCATTTCATTGAATTGATTTTTTTTTTCTTATATAATTTATTATATTGACTATTGTATAAAATAACTCATATTAATTTCATTGAATTGTTTTATTTTTTCTTTTAATTGTACATTTTTATGTCTATCTTTATATTATTTTTTTTATGTTTTCAAATAATTAATATTTACATTTCTTTTATATTTTCAATCGGCTGACGAATCAAACTATAAAAAATAGTGATGATTTTAGATATGACTAAATCAAATTTTTCGAACTAAATTATCTCGAAAAACGAAAAAATAAAACTCATTCATTGTTTTCATAATTAATTTCTGTCCATAATAATGAATGTTGTAGACTCTCAATTATCTCGGATAACATTAACCAGAGTAATATTGAATTTTTAAAAAGTTTTATAACATTGTAAAATATTATTAAAAATGTAAAAATAATGTTTCATTCAACTGCAAAAAAATATGCACCACAAAATAAAGCAAGCAAAATACGGTCAAATTATTATTTTGATGCCTTTTAGTGTTAACTTTAAATGCAAGCTGGTAGGCACGTTGCTTCAAATATCTTTATGTATTATTTTCTAGTGACTTTTTTTGGAAAAAAAACTTCTTTTCTGTTATATTTTAAATAAATGGGTTTCTGTTATATTTTAAATAAAATACAATTAATCTTCATGTATTATTATACCATAAAATTATTTGTTAGGCTTTTTTAGCTTCTGAACATTTGTTGTGTGTGTCCAAGATAATCAATCATATTAAAACTGCTATTATATCCATGTTCTGGTTGTAAGAATAGTACTATAGACTGTAACCTCATAAATATTCTTTTTGTCACCTTCACGATAGTTGAATAGTATCTGAAACGTTATCCATAATAAATTATTACAAATAATCTTCTTGTTTTAATAAAATAACATAATTTTTTTAAATAATTTAATAATTTTAGTCACATAATTTAGGTAGAAATATACACATTGAAATGTCTTAATCAATGTCTTTTGAATTCTTTTGTTTGTATACACTTATTTAAAATAATCATTATGATTGAATTTAAAATTGACAATAAAAAAAACCTTCACTTTGTGTGTCCAAGATAATAAATCACATGAGAACTGTTATGTGATTACTGATTGTTAAGAATAGTACTTAAAGACTTAGCAGGGTCGTGTAGTGAGATCATTGCAGCATGGCATTTACTATTGATTTATATAAAAATAACTCAGTTTTCTTTGTAAATTATTTTTATGACTTTAAAGAATTGGCGGATTCGATATAATAATTTTTTAATTGAATGTACCATATTTTTATTGTCAAACCTAATTTTCAGAAATAAATATTTATTAAAATAAATAAATAAACTTGCGCCTTCGGTCGCCAGATGTCTCAATCCAAATATCGGTTGTCTTTCTATTGTATTCTCTTTTCTATGGGCGCAGTAAATTGAGTTCAGTTAACTGAACTGTCGTTTACCAGATCGTTCAGTCAAATGAACTGTTCATTTTAAATCGTTCAGTAGTTCTTTGAATTTTTGTTTTTTATCTACTTCAACTTTTGTAAAGTGAAGTGTTCAATTACAAGATATATTTTATGATATATTTTCTCTAAAAATATAAAAAAATTGAGGGAAAAAGCTTTTGGCCCCGGCGACCTAGAAAGAGGTCACTGGGAAAAATATATAGATATGTCGAAGAAGGATATCAACATTTTTTCCTAAAATAAAATTTGGGCGACTTAAAAAATAGTTCACCGGACAAAACATATCGAAAAAGATTGAAAAGAAAGAACATATAGAAACTGATTCAATACTCGACAAAGAATATCGATCTTTGATATATCGCGAAAACAGAAATTTACTATTCGCCGTCTACGAGTTTAAATTTCCAAGAATTTTATCCCTTAACCGCCTCAAAATTTTAACTACCCAAAAATTTTAGCAGAATTTAATGAATGAATTATTTTTCATCTACCGAACTAGTGAACAACCAGTTAACTTAGGACCGGTTGTTTCAAGTTGGATTAAAGTATAGTCCGTCTAACTTATCTGAAGAATGGCCAAATTTGGAACTAACGACGCCATATTGGATTATCTACAGCTGACAGACCTTTGACAGACTTTGTTTACAGAGGGGTTCACGACTGTTTCGATAGGTTTTTAAGAAAATTTTAGATTGTCACCATGCCAAAAACCATTAAAAGCGGTGTTCGGGAAATAATCTTGAAAATGCACACGTTTTTTGAAGAAGAACAACGTCTAAAAGCCCCAAATATACCGTTTGATTTTGTTCATAGACTTATTGCCGCCACTTCAGGTTAGTGCTGCCATGCAGTTATAATGATTTTCCCATACTTAGTTTTTTATTTTACTATTATACAATTTCTTCAGGTATTTCTGAATCGGCAATTTACAAAATAGTTAAAGAAGGTAAAGTGGCCGTGGAAATAGGCATTAAAATATCTACACCCGGAAAAAAAAGAACAAGGATAAGTGGAAAAATTGAATTAGAAGCCGTAAGATGAGAAAAGTTTTAGAACATATTTTATTCGATAATTTTTTTACATAGAATTTTATTATTTATACTTTTTATTACATAATTCATTAACGAGTTCATTTGTATGAACATCTTTTTTCAAAAATAAACTTTTTTATTTATGCACATTAAAGACTGGTTGCATCAACTTACTTTATAGCAATAGTTCATTTAAAGCATAGACTTTTACGAGAGCGAGTTGTTTGATCGGTGGAAAATGCAAAATATCTATGCTTTGAACGAAAGATTACTATAAACCAATTTAATACGACGGCCCTAAACCGATTGATATCCTTAGGTGTTACTGAGTTAAACATGGTGGTCATGATCATTAGGTATGAGGCACCGAATAAAACCGGCGCCACACTGCGCGGATCTTCCGCCGCGTCTCTTCTGTCATGGAACATCGCTACATTTCTTTCCATACAATGTGCGCTTATTAAACACACTACGCGGATGATCGGTCGATCTATTTGCTTTGATTTGATTTGGCGCAACGGAAGAAACGCGGCGGAAGTGTGACGCCGGCCTAAAAGAATTATTATTGTTTGTTTTTTTTCCTGAAAATTGTATTTTTCTTTGATTTTGAAAAAACGCCATTTTGTGACGTTGTGTATTTTACGAATGTATATTTTGATGAATTTATTTGAACGTTAGTTTACATTTTTTGTTTTTTATCGTGTCGTATACCTTCTTAATAACTTGTTTAAGAAAAAACGAATTCGCATAAAATTCCCTACAAATGAGATAATTTTTAGACTATGGGCAGTACTACAACGATTGGGACGCCCTCCTTTATTCTCCAGATAAGTTGGACGGACTATAAGCGTTCTTTTAAAGCATACATTTTTACGTTCTCCACCAATCAGACGATCCGTTTTCGTAAAAATCTATGCTTTGATCGACCGCTTACTTTGATCGAACTTGAATCAACCGGGCCTTAAATGAACTATACCGTTCGTTCGTTCAGTAAAGTGATGGTACGCGCGATGATCACAAGTCACAACAGCCACACTAAAATAGTTTATCGTTGTTCGTGCAACGTTTTGGGATTTCAACATGTCTAACGCGGAAGAAAATATCGAGTTCCCCGCTGAACACCTGACGTTCTATTATAGTGTGATCTGTGACGTGCTGAAACACGAGGGCATACACGAATACACCACGGTGGTGACGTCGGCATCCGGCAAAGGGGAGAACTACATCGGCCTCCTGTATCGGATCAAAATCAATGTAAATGGAAAGGAGGCCAAACGAAGCCTAGTGTTGAAAATTCCTCCACAGTCGGTCAGTTTAAGGGAAAAGTTTCCTGTAGAGGACCTGTTTGCAAGAGAAACTTATATGTACAACGTACTTCTGCCGGAACTATGCGCCTTACAGGACCAATTCCATATTCCCGAATCCGAAAAGTTTTCCCACGTCAAATGCTACAGAGCGGAATCAGAAAAATTCCGAGAATTTTTGTTGTGCGAAGACATGTGCGACAGAGGTTTCGAAATGTCCAATAGACTAGAATCTTTGGAATACGAACATTTAAAGTTGGTGCTGAAAAAATTGGCCAGTTTCCACGCGCTGTCGTTCGTACTAAAAAAATTGAAACCTGAAATGTTTACTGAACTTGCGAAACATATAGGTTCCATAAGTGATTTTAATTCGGGACTCAGACACTTCCTTGATCTCTCCAGAAACAGGGCCATAGAAGCACTGGACGACGCGGTCGCGGCGGAGAAAGTCGCGACATTTGCCAGCGACATCATGGGGAAGCTAGACTACTACCTGAATCCCGACTCCGTGGACCAGTACACGGTACTTTGCCACGGGGACTGCTGGAACAACAATATTTTGTTCAAATTACAGGTAAAGAAAATTAGGTCAATGTTATTTTAAATCGCGCGCAGTAAAAAAATAGGGCTGGGTCATTAAATTAAAAGTTAAGGCGGCACGCAGTTGCCAACGGCATTTATAATTTCGTCATTGATTGACACATTTCAAACTTTGGAATTTTTATTTTTAAATATCAATTAAGGTGTTTTTAATAAAAAAACTAACTTTTATTGTATGAGTAAAGCCTCAAAATACGATAATAAATAGAATATACTGTTTAAAATCATCTCTTTATATAAATAAAAAGCGTTTTAAAATTAAAAAAACGTAAAAATTTATTGAAAATTTAAAACATTATAACTTTATTAATATTCAATATTTCTTGATTTCATTACTAAAAATTCTAAATAATTAAGTATACTTTATACGTATAAAAAGAACTATTTTGCGTACATATATATATTCATAAAAGATTAAAGCCGCATAGGACACTAAAAAAAATTTTTTGGCCGCGGCCTGTCGATTAGTGCTTATATTTTTTTAATTATTCTAAATAATGTCCAGTTTATTACTTTTATATAATAACAAAGGTTCTATCTAAGTTATTGCTCCAAAAATTTGCAGTCTGGAGTATACATTCTGATATAAATGAATAATAAAAACCCACATATTCGTAAAAAAAACCGCCAAAATATGCATTTGCAGTGAATGTCCAGCCTTAACATGACATGGCATTTTGTATGAAGACTGACAGACTGAACTAATAATACGTGCATATCGATCTTTATCGCAATTCTCCACATGTCTTGAGGGACATCATTATCCCTATACACATATCTTAAAACATTATCATTCATTCCATTTTGAATCTAGACTTTTAATACATCTAAAAATCTTGCTGTAACTTCTGTATCATACAATATGTGCGGTATAAAAGCAAAGGCAGCAACATTCAAAAAACTAAAAAATGTTTTGAATGTCGTCACCAAGGATTACTAATTTAAAATATACTGAATTCTTGGTTTTTTGTACCTATCCTTTCCAAATTCACATTTCCTATAAATTTATAGGCTTATGTTTCCTCACATCGCACAAATCTCGAATTCAGTACATTATAACTTCGTAATTCTCAATGACTGCATTAAATTATTTTTGAATATTGCTTGCCATTGCTTTTATACCCCACATATGATATATCAAAATGAATAGTTTCGGTGAATAATCTCAAAACCTATGTTTAGTGGCACTTTTTATTAGGTCGCAGTGCTTTCTTGTTACTAAGGTAATGATTTTTATTTTGCGAAAACAAAAATAACAAGCGGAATATGTTAATGGAACTATTTTGTTCGATATCTGTGTGGAAGGTCACCTTTACTTAAGTATCTAACTTCCGCATGGAATAGGTACATATACAATTATCTTGCAATTTATATAAAAAAAAATGTAATCATCACACAATATATAATGACCATATGTCTATGATAATGACATAATGACCGTAGTTACCTCTAAAATGCTATTCTCTAAAATGAGCTGTATCCAAATGTGTGGATAGCATTGCGAATATTATTGACTATACTTGTAACGGTTGCTAGTGGGGAGAGGAGTTTTTCTAAGCCAAATTGATAAAAAACTACCTGCGATCGACAATATCTCAATCTAAATTGATAAACTTGGCAACTTTGTCAATCGAAAATGAAATTGCTGAAAACATCGATTTTGATAACCTAATAAAAGAGTTCGCCGATAGAAAGTCTTAGAAAGGTGAAATTTTATACTATTCCTAGATGATACGATGAAATTATTTTTTTATTTACATTTCAGAAATACCTGCTCATGCTCAAATGAAAATAGCAATATTGGAATGTCAGATCTTTATATATGAAAATAAAAAATAAAATAAAAAGAGACCTAGGGCCGGTTGTTTCAAGTTTGATCAAAGTAAGCGTTCTTTTAAAGCATAGATTTTTACGTTCTCCACCAATCAGACGATCCGTTTTCGTAAAAATCTATGCTTTAATCGACCGCTTACTTTGATCGAACTTGAAACAACCGGGCCTTAGGTATACGTCGGTGGTGTGGTTAGAAGGAGAAAGAAGTACATAACGATTATCCGTCAAACGTCAAAATAAATACGAGTCCAACAATATATCTCTTTTCTATGGTCCAACTCATATTTTGTCATAATTTGATATCAGGACGCTGTGGGAAAAGAATTTAATAAGTATATGTGAAATAATATTTTTTCTATAGGCTTTAAATACAGCATTAGTACTTATTTGATGTAGCTTTAGTCGAAACATGAGAATTATGATGTTATCTACATTTGCGCCAGAGCTCAGCTGTCAGATCAGACCGGAGAAATCGGACTTCGCAAATAAAGGCATTTGCTTTGAGAGAGATACGTGAAAATATACAAATATTTTTATTTAAGTATAACGATCACCGAATATCGACGTGTACCTATGTTTCGTTTATTTTTTATTATATTTTTCGTATATTAAGTGTTAGGGTAAAGATCTAACATCCCAATATTGCTATTTCCAGAATAGCACAGATTCAGTCATATAGTCCGTCTAACTTATCTGAAGAATGGCCAAATTTGGAACTAACGACGCCATATTGGATTATCTACAGCTGACAGACCTTTGACAGACTTTGTTTACAGAGGGGTTCACGACTGTTTCGATAGTTTTTTAAGAAAATTTTAGATTGTCACCATGCCAAAAACCATTAAAAGCGGTGTTCGGGAAATAATCTTGAAAATGCACACGTTTTTTGAAGAAGAACAACGTCTAAAAGCCCCAAATATACCGTTTGATTTTGTTCATAGACTTATTGCCGCCACTTCAGGTTAGTGCTGCCATGCAGTTATAATGATTTTCCCATACTTAGTTTTTTATTTTACTATTATACAATTTCTTCAGGTATTTCTGAATCGGCAATTTACAAAATAGTTAAAGAAGGTAAAGTGGCCGTGGAAATGGGCATTAAAATATCTACACCGGAAAAAAAAGAACAAGGATAAGTGGAAAAATTGAATTAGAAGCCGTAAGATGAGAAAAGTTTTAGAACATATTTTATTCGATAATTTTTTACATAGAATTTTTATTATTTATATTTTTTATTACATAATTCATTAACGAGTTCATTTGTATAAACATCTTTTTTCAAAAATAAACTTTTTTATTTATGCACATTAAAGACTGGTTGCATCAACTTACTTTATAGCAATAGTTCATTTAAAGCATAGATTTTTACGAGAGCGAGTTGTTTGATCGGTGGAAAATGCAAAATATCTATGCTTTGAACGAAAGATTACTATAAACCAAGTTGATACAACGGCCCTAAACCGATTGATATCCTTAGGTGTTACCGAGTTAAACATGGTGGTCATGATCATTAGGTATGAGACACCGAATAAAACCGGCGCCACACTGCGCGGATCTTCCGCTGCGTCTCTTCTGTCGTGGAACATCGATACATTTCTTTCCATACAATATGCGCTTATTAAACACACTACGCGGATGATCTATTTGCTTTGCCGATTTGGCGCAGCGGAAAAAACGCGGCGGAAGATCTGCGTAATGTGGCGCCGGCCTAAAAGAATTATTATTGCTTGTTTTTTTTTCCTGAAAATTGTATTTTTCTTTGATTTTGAAAAAACGCCATTTTGTGACGTGTATTTTACGAATGTATATTTTGATAAATTTATTTGTACGTTCGTTTACATTTTTGTTTTTTATCGTGTCGTATACTGCTTAATAACTTGTTTAAGAAAAAACGAATTTGCATAAAATTCCCTTCAAATGAGATAATTTTTAGACTATGGGCAGTACCACAACGATTGGGACGCCCTCCTTTATTCTCCAGATAAGTTGGACGGACTATAATGTTCATTTTAAGGTTATGCTGTAATTATTTCAATTAACGATCGATCTAACACCCCCTAAAGACCCAGCCCGCGGGCCCCGTCTAGGCTACGCTAATTTTCCATTTTCTCCGCTATTATTTTCCCGAAGTTGTATATATCTCTAGAATGATGAATACTGGCTTGGTGTAAAGAATTCGCACACGCGCGAATGGCACACTGTGCTGTGAAAGACATTTGAAATCGATGTTTGATTAAATCTTTTTTGTGACAACATTAATACAACGATAATTAATAAAATAATTATCATTGCAGATGACACAGTTTTGAGGAAGATATCGATTGAACATTTCCAAATTTGAATTTCCATTACGTTTTTACAACTTAAGTAGCTATAAGATAAGATAATGGATACAAAAAAACAACATCGATAAAAAGATAAGAAGTGCAAGTTAATTGCTTGCCAGGGCAGAATTCACACTGCTAAAGATGTGCATTTTACCTAGCCTTGGGTTACAAAGTTAATGAAATGTCACATTTAATAGGAAAATATTAAAGCTATTTTAATTTTAGAAGACTACTTTTGTTCATTAAAATAGTTTTTATCACTAAATGATTTGAGTGGCACAGTGTCAAACCATCCTATACAACAAATATGTTGAAATGAGATAATGGGACTCGTAAGTTTGTTATTTTTATAAATCAACTGTTGTGTTTTCAATGTTTTTTATATATTTAGTCATTTAAACAATACATATTTGAAATTATGAAAAACAAAGGCGTATTTGGTTTTAAGGAAATACACAAAACAATCCAACATTCGTAGAGTAGGCACTTTTTTACTAACAATTACTAAATTTATTTATATATTATTATAATAATTCATCTAATCATAATACTAATGTTAATCTAGACAAAAAAGGTTAAATTAATCTCAATTATCGAATCATTCATGACCAATCCAAAGAATAATATTTTTCTTCGCTGGTAGCTGATGTTTTTTAATTTCCATTTGCTATTACAGGCTACTGTTGCAATACATTTCTTTGCTCTAATTTCTTAATCTTTCCCCTTTGAGAAAGACGTGACTCACCTCTTAAAGCTTGTTGCTTAAAAATTGATTTTTCCACGTCTTCATATTGGGTTGTTTATCTCCTTCTCCACGGTTTTCTGTTATTCATGGAAAGAACTTGTATTCGCCGTATTTTCAGTAATAAATAATAAAAGTCAGGTTTTCATAATCTAAAATAAATAAAGCGGTTAGGCTCCTGCTAAAACTTTTAAAGCCAAACATGCCTAAATAAAATAAAAATAATATCGATGTTTTAGACATTAATAAAGAATTTTTGAAGAAATTATTATTGTAATCAATAAACACTAACTTTCAGATTCAAAATTTACTGAATTCGGCACATAATCCTTGCCATCAACACAGTCGTCACCCAAAACCGAGGAGAAGAGATTGATTTGACATTTCGTTGGACGCCGTGTCGGATTGTTGGATAGGCGTGTTTGGTATAAAAGTTTATTACGAAAACCGCTATGCTAAAAAAACGATATGCGATTGTAGTAATACCTACTGTTTATAATTTTGAAGTATCTACACAAAGATATAACGTCAATATACCTACAGGTACATGTAGCTTATAAAGAAATACCACGTGACTCAAATTTATCTTTTGTTTTTGGTTTTGTTGTTTGGTTGATTTGATTCTCTGTCACTCATTTGGCAGTCACTTCGTGGTGCAACATTTTCATTTAAAATATAATTTTTGTTTAAACTTTGTTTGAGTTGTTTATCACTACTGTAATTTCGAGAGAAGCCACCACACTAACCATCAGGTAGCTAACTTTTGTCGTCAGCCTATTCCGGTAGGGCGGGGAGTCGCATAGTGGGGAGGGTTTTTTTATTCATCAACAGAAAAAAGTCTAGGATCGGAGAAGTGTTTTGAAATGTTTTATTATTCATTAGGGTCTTCGCAGAATTTAATTTATCACGTTGTTTGTATACACTTTTATTGAATTCGAAATAATTTTGGTTAGTGCAGACGTTAAATATTTTAATAATGTCCTTCATAAGTTCTTCATCCAGGTTAGAATTATTCAACAAATCTATAGAAATGTTTTTTGTATTAATTATTGCGACATTCTGCCGGCGACCAACAAGGACATAAATACTATTTTTATAAAATATGTTTTTTTTTGTTGATGTTTTATGTTTTCTTTTAATGAATTTTTTTAGAAAATATCCAATTGTTCAACGAAATGTAAATCTGCGCGATTAACCTAAGATAGCCTGGATATCACGGTGTATACTGGATCTCCATTATTCATGGATATTCAGTATTCAGCGAAAATTTACCGTTTTCGTCAACTATTCCAAAAATTATGATAAACTCATTCACCTCAGATCATTAGCTCACTACAACATTACTTTAATTAGTAATATAAATACGTTTTTATTTTATTAACCACAAGGAGTATTATCAAACCGGTTCGTCTTCATCTTCACCTGTCTTCAAATAATTAAATCCGAAATTCGTGGAAAAGATACTAAAATTTCACAATGTTACAAAATAAGCAAAGGAGTGACAGTTCGTGATGCGTACGGTTTTGGTAAATGTTCTGAAATGTCTTCACCACATTAACTAAAATAAATTACAGAAGTCTCACAGAGATTAAGCTATTTATATGAGAAACGTATATGGTAGACTTTATAGGGTAACTCAGGGTCTACGACCTGTTTGACCTGGCTTAAAAGATCACATTACACAATGTAACGTTCACCAATTCCGTCGTAAGAACATCCACACATTATCGAATTTTTGAAAGTTGTATATATTTTCTAAATAAGTTTCTTTTATATGTACGAATGGACTATGCTAGATACATCTACGGCCTTTCCCATGACATAGTTTACGCAATATCCAAAAAAAGTTTAATGCTGTAGTCATCAAGGATTATTAATTTAGAATGGACTGAATTCGAGAAAAAGAAATATATATAGCCTATAAATTGATAGGAAACATGGCTTTGGAAGGGCACATTCTAAATTAGTAATCCGCGGTAATTGCATTCAAAATATTTTTTTAATTTTTGCATATTGCTGCCTTTGCTTTCATACCCCATATACGCGGTCTTCTGTAAATAATAAATCTGTTCTTCCATTTTCAAAATTAATCTCAGTAACCTTTTGAGTAATACACGCTAGGTGACACCAGGATAAGTCTCTTACATATATAATAAACAATCCCCAACATCAAATTTTAGTCCGCAGCTTATTAAGATGCTACTTGACTCTCATTTGAGACGCGCCTTAGGGAATTTAAAATTAAAATCATTTGTTTTTATAACTGTGATGTTCTCGTCTTTTAAATTTAGGAGGAGAACCTTGTTGGAAATTGGGGATCTAGATAAACTCGATGTTCCGCTTGAATACAATTTATATGCTTGTAACAACGGAGTCCCACGCGACAGTATTAATATGCTTTATAGGTAGCTTAACAAGTTGTTACTGACATGGTAGTTTAGTTTAAATGGTGTGTCGCTATTTATACCCATTCACTCTCTCATACTATCTATCGCTCTCAAAAATTCCGACAGACATTCATCCAGATACATTACAATAACTATTCATAAAATGGACGATAAAACATTTAAGTCACATTTAAGTACATGCCGCTTGATTTACTGTTTGTTTTAAAGTTAATTTTTGTTTTTCAGGATGGAGAGCCAGTGGACGTAATGCTGTTAGATTGGCAAGAAGCCCGACACTGTTCCCCAATCACAGACATCGCTTACCTGATGTTCAGCAGCACAGATTATGACCTACGGAAGGAGCATTTCGAAAATTTGATGCCCTATTACCACGAGTGCCTGGCCAAGAGTCTAAGCTACATGGAATGCGACGTCGAGGACCACTATCCAAGAGCTGTTTTCGAAAATCATTCGAAGAAGGTTCTGACTTACGGACTCGTAATGTCGTTCATGTTACTGCCAGCCGTCATAGCAGATGCTGATGACGTTCCCGACATGGATGCATTACTACTGAAGGATAAGATTGAGCAGTCCGATTTAAAATTTGAAAATAAACAATCTTCGGATCGTTACGTAAGCCGTATGAGAGGAGTCGTTAAAACCTTCATGGAAATGGATTTGATTTGATTGAGTGTGTACTTTTATGTATAACATTTCAAATATAATGTATGGCACTTGATTACTTCAATTAATTTTCTTCATGGTTAAGTTTTTAAATGTAAATCTGTTCAAAAACATTGCTGTATCTTAGGGGAGGTGTATATGGAAGAGTAGTAACGGTCGGTGTGTTTACAATAGTTGATTCTATTTTCTGGTTTTCTTTTGACTGTTTGCGTCGATTGCTGAATGTATACCTACCTCCCTCATCCCTTTGCACGATTTCGGTACGGTGCTCCTTCCTTTGGTCGGCCGCTTTTTTGCCCAACCTTGGACTCCGCAGCAGAATTTCACCATTCATTCTCGCCACGTATCTGGTAGAGTCCCACTTCAAAGTCGATGGCAAAATCTCAGATCTGCTTCTCGCCTATTTGTTGGTTTTTGTCTCCCAAGAAGATACCCAGCGTTACTCTTTTCATGGCTCTGTGTAATTGCAAGATTGTTGCGCGGGCCGACAGAGGCGTGTGAAAAAAACAAGTGGGTACTTGAAGCCTGACAAACATACGGTCGCGGCATAACCAAATATTGCATAACATCGTTGTAATCTATTGCAATAACTTTGTGAAGATAACGCCGGAGCTTATCTCGGGAATTTCTTGAATTATTACACCATTTTGGTCCCCCAAATATCAGAATACACCAGTGGTTATACTACACTAAGGTGGTCCACTGTATTATTCTTCTTGAGTAGGTATATAGCCTCTGAACAGATTTCATGAATTTAAGAAATGTTGACAGATTTCAATTAGAAACCACAATTATTTACAATATATGTATTAAGTAGTAAAGCGCCATAGAAAATTATTATAAAATTATTTTATTTTCTTAAGTTAAATGCACCTACATAATAGTTTCACCTCTGAGTTGAGTCACAAAGTATAATAGTATATTTATTTTTAAGTAGGTGACTAACAAATTATTATTTGTATTTAATAATGTCTACTGATGGCATATAGTTTTTGAACCGACGCACATTTAATGACGCATGTTTAATAATGTCTACCACAGAATATAGACCAAAATGTCTACTGATGGCATATAATCTTTCGAACCGACGCAGAAGCAAAAATAAAATGATTTGTGCATATACTTTATTCCGATATAAATAAATCAATGTACACAAAAGTATACAAAAAGAATTGATATATTCCTTAATTAATTTTAATAAGTTTCAGACATTGTATTAAACTTGATGGTTTTATTCCAGTATTTCATAGTTATAGTAATCAGTGGCTTAATTCAGATGCGTGTTACTAGACCAATAATTTTGTAGAAGAATAGAAGAGAATGAATGCTGATCAAAAAAAAATTCCGGTGATTATTATTTTTTTTATTCATATTTTTTATTAATTTTTATTTTACAAGTACACATGATATTTTATTTTCAATATGTTTTGTAACTAACTAACTAAGCATCACTTCATTATCCGCAAGGGTAGGCAGAGAGCATACAACGCCAACTAATCTGGATACACCACTTTTGTTTCGACCATATTCTCATACAAGCTGTTCAGTTGTAGAAGCTTTCAACAAGGCCAGCATCCAATATTAAGTTTACCTGATCATGCTGGGTGTTTAGCAGAGCCCTCTGTTCCTGTAAACACTTGCCTAATATATTTTCTTTACCATCCTCTCTTCGGGAGGAAATGTCATCTATGTTACCTGTCGGGTCCCAATGAATAAGTATGCAAAATTCGAATCAGATCGGTCAAAAGGTGTAGATTTGTATATAATATGTATGGGGGAGGGCGTGGCGTGAAGGGTGAGGGGGGAAATGTAATCTATGTTACCCTTCGGGTCTTAATGAGTAAGGGCCGGTTGTTTCAAGTTGTATTAAAGTAAGCGTTCTTTTAAAGCATAGATTTTTACGTTCTCCACCAATCAGACCATACGTTTTCGTAAAAATCTATGCTTTAATCGACCGCTTACTTTGATCGAACTTGAAACAACTGGGCCTAAGTAGGCAAAATTTGGATCAGTTCGGTCGAACGGTACAGATTTTTATGGAAAAAGTATCAGGGAAGGGGGAGAAGTAAAGGGGGAGAGGGGAAATTTCACCTATATTACCCCTGCCGTATCCCAAGGAATATGTAAAATTTGGATCAGATCGGTCGAACGGTACAAATTTGCATGGAAAATATATCAGGGGAGGGGGTGGGGTGAAGGGGGAGGAAGTAAATGTCATCTGTGTTACCCTCTGGGTTCTAAAGAGTAAGTATGCAAAATTTGGATTAGTTTGTTTTTGTTATTTTGATTAGTCTAGATTTGTACAGAAAATATATCAGGTGGCGAGGTGTGGTAAGGTGGGAGGGGGGAAATGTTGCCTGTGTTACCCGACGGGTCTTAAAAAATAAGTATTCAAATTTTAAGTCAGATTTGTCAAACGGTACAGATTTGCATGGAAAATATATCAGAGAAAGAGGAAGGGGTAAAGGGGGATGGGGTAAATGTCACTTATGTTATCCACCGGCTCTTAAAGAATAAGTATGCAAAATTTGAGTCACATCGGTTAAATGGTACAGATTTGC